>CAXKVY010005520.1:0-24533 GCA_964058915.1 Tetropium fuscum | reverse complement strand
GATTTTCTTGAAGCTCTAGTAGAACATTCAATTTAACATCTTGTTGCACTGGTGGACGACCCGTTCTAGGGCGATCTCTCGTATGACCCACTTCTAAAAACTTTTGTTCTATTTTGCTAACGGTGGACTGTGTAATTGGTTCTCTGTTTGGATATTTGTTGTTAAATAAACGGCAAACTTCTACTTGTGTGCGAGCTCTGTCCCCGTAACCGATCATCTACAAAATTTCGATTCTTTCCCTTTCACTCAAACGACGGACCATTTTTAAATAAAATGAATTATGATGGAATAATGATTAATCAACTTACTTAATGATATTATTCAACTGATTAAAACACAAACTTGCGAGGAAAAACTGTCAAAACTGTTGTTTTTCCTGCGCTTTCTTGATAAATGATTAGCATTTGGTCATCGCTTGTATAATTCATTCTTAAAACTTTGCAACCGAATATCTCGAACACTTTAATGTTAAAGGTACTATGTTTTTGCCATATTCGCACTCAGAAAAATGTGCTCTATCGAAATCCGTGAAAAAAAATATAGGTTGTCATTTAAAAAAATTGTCGATGACGTCATAGCTCAAAAACGAACAAAACAAAAAAAAAATCGATGGCTGAAAAAAGTGACATTTTATAAAATAAAGTTGACGTGTCCGAGGATTTCCTGTGAAAATCCTTCAATAACGATTAATTGAATTTATTCCAAACTTTACGTGCTCAGTGTATATGTATGTTCTATTTTGCAGAAACTTCGGCCAGAAAACATAGACCTATATGGATGGGATTAAGTTCCTAATTAATTATGAATTTTATATTATAAGAAACCGTTTCATTTGTTACATAGGCTACTATCATAGTAGCGGTCACGACGATTTCACGACGATCAATTAGCTTTAAAACTATAACGATGTAAGAATTAAAAACACATTTTTTTTTAATTGACCAGTGTTTGATATTTTTGTAATCCTGTCCCAAAAAAATGTCGTATATCGCTATTTTCTATGTAGGCTTGTTCATTGAATTATACCTATAGGATCTAATTGAGTTCCTCGCAAATATTTTCACATATAATTCAGTAGTTATGTATTTTTTCCGCTTGTAAAAGTTGTGTAATTTAATCCTACGTATGGAAGACACTACGAGGTACTATCGGCTAGAGGAGGTCATACCCATTTAGAAAACGATATACACCCAGCCTCAAAAAAAAGAGCATACCCGATTTTTGGTTAAGTTCAAGGTCCTCTAACTCTGATAAGTGGTAAGCCGATTTAAAAAAGTTTTGTGTGTGTAGCTCATTGCCTATAATTTATGTCCCAAAAGTAGAGGACCTTCCTTCATATCTTCGCGCCTGACAATTTTAACGCCCTTTGCCGGTACGAACGCCAACTGTAAAGCTTCACGAACTCCCTAGATGCCGTAGTTTTCGCCGGCTCGCCTTAGTTTACATACAGCGTGCGTTGTTTTACAAAGTATTTATTGTTCGTCGCATTTTGCAATTGTTAAAAATGTCGGAAAGATCGAAGTAACGAATTAGCATTAAATTTTGCTTAAAACTCGAATAGTTGTGCGGAGACCATCGAAATTATGAACAGGGCATTTGGAGACGAATGTATGAGCAAAACACAAATAAAATACTGATATGAGCGATTCATATCGATGGTGCGGCCATCTTTGAACACGGCTTTTGACGACAAGAACACCTAATAATATTGAACATGTGCAACTTGCGATCAATGAAGATCAAGCTATCAATGAAGATTGGCTCTGCGAGAACTAGAATTTGATCTTGAAATACCGAAAACTAGTGCTTGGAAGATTTTGAAAATTTGCAAATGGTCGCGTGTGCGCGGAGCGGATAATCCTTGATCTTGTAGTCATGAAAAGATTGCGAGGCGCAATTAGAAGAAAACTGCATCAGCTTTGGTCAAGCGATGACTGGCTTCTCTATCACATAACGCGCCAGCGCATGCATCGAACCTCGTGCAGCAATATTTGACAAACTCAAAGTCGTATAGCTCCGTCAGCCTCCGCACAGTCCTGACGTAAGTCCCTGCGATTTTTGGCTGTTCATCACATACTCTCTTTGACGTCGAATTGGTGGCCCTTGAGCGGCATTTTTAATTGCCGCTCAAGGGCCACCAATTCGACGTCAAAGACAGTATGTGATGAACGCTGTAAAGGCAATACCAAAAAACCAGTTCCACGACAGCTTCCAAGAGTGGAAAGGCCGTTGGAAACGTATTCTTCAATCAAATGGGGATACGTCAAAGGATGCCACCAGCTCAATGACGTAGAATAACAGCAACGGGGAAATATGAAGGAATATCGGATACTTTTGGGACAAACCGTATGCCTATAATGCTAAAAAGTAAGACAAGATTTTTCCCATCCAGCAAAACCTAGAACTTAATCAAAAAATCGGATGCTCCACGTTTTTTGTAACTGACTATATACCATATACAGAAAATATGTAATTAGTTTGTCGTCTCTGTATAAATATTGTTATTTTAATCGTTTTAATAACTTCTGCTGAGTGACTCTAGAAATCATGTATTGATGGGAAGTTTTTCAAAAAATACCAACAGTACATAAGCTTATACTATTGCATTAACCGAATAAATCTTGTACTATATGCTATTGTTCAATCCAGGGGTCGTTCATTAGACCCTTTGTTCTGTAACGAGAACACGGCAGTTGTTTACGACGCACGAGCACGGCATATAATGAGTGCATGTATGAAGTCGATCATAAAATATGGCTACGGTGATGGAGCATGCCTTAATATCCTGGTTCTGTGGCCAGAGTTATAGGGGAACCTTCGCCGCGTGTAAAATTTAGATCCTTATTTACGGCATCGGATCTTTTCAGTCCCGTCCTCGAGATTTCCGCCCTCGGAGAGCCAGATGCAGGTCGAGAGGACAATAATTTCTTTATTGATACCGGGATAGGCATTTGCGTGCCTCGTATATGAGCGTTACCTCGTAAATTCTTTATTAATATGGCCGGTCTTAAAGTCGTCGGAGCAGCACGTAGCTACGTGGAGGAATTCCGTAAACGATATACCAATGAGCTGCATGCAGCTTACCAACATAACAAACATTGATAAAGCCAAACGTTAATACTCGTAGTAGTCCGCGGACAATCAAATGTGATTTTCGTTTTTTGTTAGAACCTTCGAAATTCGTAAGTCAACAATGGTAGTTATTATTATTAATATATTCTAGGAGATGAAAGTGAAAACACCATTTTTTAACCTAATAATATACCTGCATTTATACAATTGATTCTCTTACCGTTAGGTCAAACTTCATCGCTAGTGGGGGCACTGGCGCTGATGCAAGTTACTCGCACGTTCTCTATAGCATGTAATTTTTCCATACTGGTTCAGATTTTGTTTCTGCTTTTTTCTGCTTATTAAATCGGGTCCGATGTAGGATTTTGTAACAGCATCCCTACAATTCTTTATATCATACATATTGTTACTAAGATTATAATAAATATATTGTTACTAAACTCATTATCAAGATATTATTTATGATATACTATTCTGGATTGTTAGAATTAATTCTCAAGAGTTGCTTCATTTGTCCTACAGATTTTTTGGTCATGTATTCGGCAGAAACAATGAATTGTATTACGTTGTATTTATAAAAAAAATAAACACGTTGAAGACGCTATATTGAATATTTATTCTGACATAAAATTCGTGTTCTGCGACTCGAACTCCGCAATACCGATTTCGAGTCCAGTCAGAATATAAATGGCAAAACACTTGTCATCTTGAATATTTGTTTTGACTCACGTCATGATTTGCTACCTCCAAAAAATACCGGGTCGAATCGGACCACAAATTGCAAAATTAATTTATTTTGACAATCAATTTAATTTATATATAAAAAATCGCATATGCCACAGTGACAAATGCACAAGTGGTTTTTACACTTATTCGCTTTTTAATCAAGCTGCCGCGTGTCGCATTTTTAATACTTGACAGTTTTTCTCGTCTAATTGCTAGGACAGCATTTCTCATTACACAATCCAAATTTATCCGGTAAAATACACACCTCTTGTGCAATTATAAGTGATTGTTATTGAAAAAATTATCTGCTCAATATGGCGATATTTTTTTCCGTTGAAGGTCCGAAGTGACTAAAAATCGGTCCTCGGGAATTTTCGAGTCGCAGAGCAAGAATTTCTTATGAAAATAAATATTCAAGAAGGCGACTTGAGGGTGGTGGACATTTTGTCTGTTATCTTTTGTTTGTAATTTTGTAATTGGCTGTCCTAATATACTCAACTTCTCGATTTTTTTGAGGTAGCAGGTCACGAATTTTTTGTCGACAAGAACCCGAACTTGTATGCATGCATTGTTTTTTATATTA
Organism: Tetropium fuscum; assembly: GCA_964058915.1. Taxonomy (NCBI): domain Eukaryota; kingdom Metazoa; phylum Arthropoda; class Insecta; order Coleoptera; family Cerambycidae; genus Tetropium; species Tetropium fuscum. The sequence goes on along the minus strand of CAXKVY010005520.1, from coordinate 20,152 downwards.
AATACAGGTTTCTGCGAGAAGAGTATCCATCCTATAGAATTATTCACTAGTTTTATTATTAATACATTATTTTTATTTCCATCATATAGTTCTTCATTCAGATCAATTAGTAAGTACGAGCCCTAACAACTAAATGTTCGGACGGCTGTAAATTTTAGAAATAATAATTAATAGTACGAGTAGTAATAAAATACAAGCTTAAAATAAAAATATTTTACACCAACGTCCTCATTTTAGGCAGTGTGTCATGACTATTTACAAATAATATTTGTTGTACCATTTAGATAGGATCACAGTAAGGGTTTGCATAATTTGCCGACAACTATATGTTCGGACGCGGCACTTTTCTACTCTCAAAAACAGGCATGCGCTGAAAATGACATGCACGTTTTTAGAATTCGTAGGCTTGTCAGTGTTTTTGACGTTTTATTAACATTTAAGTATTGTTCAAAATGCCTCGCGGCTTAGCAGCCCCTAAAAAGTGCGTGAAATAATAATTACGTAATATGCGGGTGGAAAATCGATTGGAAAAATCGCTGATGACTTTATTATGCCGAAATCCACTATTGGAGAGATAATTAAAATATACGGAGAAACCGGTGGTGTTCGTGGAAAGAGTTCTGGTTGACCGCCTAAAATCACTAAGAGAGCACAAAGGCATCTTGTTAAAATCTGTAAGTGCCATAGAAGGGCTACTCTGCAAGACATTGGTGCGGTGTGGAATGAAGAAACAGGCATTAATGTATCGAGAGAATGTCTTCCATGGATACATAACTCGGGTTATGATTTTTACAAGGTAAGGTTTATTTAGAGGCAATAATTATTCACGTCAAATGCTAAATGAATATTTTACTTTCATCAAGGCAAAAGAAATACCGTTGCTAACAGAATAGCAGAAGAAGAAGCGTCTAGCATGGGCTAAATCGAAAGCTGCTTGGACAAGTAAAGACTGGGCTCAAGTCATTTTCAGCGATGAGTCTAAGTCTTTGACGTGCGCGTAGGTGATTTTCATAAAGGCGTGATACGAACGCCTAATTAAGTCTTCCATAAGGACTGCCTAAAACGTACTGTAAAATTTCCAAAATGAGTCATGGTCTACGGGTGCATGTCGTCAAAAGGGGTAGGAAGGTTAGAGTTCGTTGACGGCACCATTAATGCAGATTGATATCGGGACATATTGGAGAGAAACCTGTTGTCCTCAGCAGCTGAGCAGTTTGCAGTGCATCCTGTCATACAGCCAAACTCACCAAAAAATGGTGTGGAGACAATGATATATATTAAAGTCTTGAACTGGCCGTCGAGCAGTCCCGACCTAAATATCATTGAAACATTATGGCACCATATGAAAAGAGCCTTACAAAACAACCCTCAGAACACAATTCCTGACCTCAAATGAAAAATTCAGGAGATTTGGGATTATTTCACCCCAGATTTCTGTAAATCCTTAGTGGATACTGAGCCAAAAAGAATTCGCGCCGTTAAAAAGGCTAAAGGAGATGTACAAGTTATTAAATCATATTCATATATCAATTATTACCGTCCGAACATTTATGCCAGCATATTTTGTCATGTTTGTTTAATTTCCATTGTAGTTAAGCTACTTAAATATACTTATTCGAGTTAATTGGCTCTTTAATTTATTAATTATGATGATTAATATTTGCAAAGTTGGAGTGTATTTTATTTTTTTAAGAATTACAGCAAACAGTATAATTATGTGCCGTCCAAACATTTAGTTGTTAAGGCTCGTATATGTAGCGTATCATTTGAATTATTGTTTCCATTTTTCCTTCAACACATTCTCCAATGTTTACCTTTGATACGTTTCGACTCCGAAGGTAATAAAAAAATAAAAATCCTTACCTTCGTTTTATAGTAGCTGTATGTATAAAGCTGGGATAGCCCTGTTCCAGAAATTCATTCGGATATGAAAGAAAAAAGGAGAAGATACAGTCGAAATCAAATTATGCAATTTGCTACTTTATTTCAAATATTGAACATAAACATTTTACTGTCAATTTCCTTTCGCGAGCAGAACACAAAATGACAGGGACAAGCAACTCTCATGGGCGTAGATGCCTGAAAGATACTTCGCATATTGCACGTTAAATAAACTCATGTATTTATTTATTATTTAGGGAATCGATATATAAACTCCGTAAGAGATTCTACGTGATTTAATTTTAACGTTTTTCAATGGACATGGTATTGCACATACTGTCGTGTTTAATTAAAAAATCTATATTAATTTCTCTATTTATTTATTGCATATTCAAACTTCAATTTTGTAGCTGTATAACTTATATTTCACATTGATCATTTCCACATTTTTATAAAACAATAGGGGGAACTATTGAACTATTTCGAAAATTTTTCTAAAACTATTTTTTTTATATATTGGTTCATATATTGAAATATCCCTTCCCACCATCCTATTTATTTTAGTTTAGTTGCGTCCTACCAATCCACGATCTACCCATATACTACACCCATATGCCACACCCACCTCAACCCGTGCAAGCATTCCACCCGCCCGGAGCAAAACATGGGCGTGTTCTTTTATTTATCGATAGTCCATGGATGTCATTGAAGCGCATAATGCAAAGAGACGTAGACTTATAGCATACAGGGACTAGTGGCAGCATGGTAGAATAAATCTATTTCTTCCCATTACACTATTTTGCCGTATCTGTTCCCTGACTTTTTGCAGGCGAATGATAACACCCTGCCTTCATATCCGAAAACAATATTTTCCATTCAAGTATTCAGTAATAATTTTCAACTGGATTTTGAAGAATATCCACATTGCGTTCCTGATTTAAGGCCCATTTATAAATACAGGACCTACGCATATTTGTGGCTAATATTCTCTTTACAATTTGTGGATTTTCCGTTGCCCAAGAATGTGTATTTTTCCCCCAGTAGAGGAGCTGTACTTCAGTGCAAAACATATTACTTAGTCATCATTTTTCGCTATTCTATTAAGTATGTGTCTAAAAAAGGTCTACAAAAAGTCTTGAATCGTCTTATTATATCGTCTAAATATCGTCTCTATATGGTTAATCTATTATCGTCTATATATTCAGGCAAAATCCTATAATGGTTTAAAATTATGGCGCTGTAATGCACTGCTGGCCAATAGGTTGGAATAATTTAAAATTTTAATTCAATTTGGATGCATATATCTTGCATTTGGATGCATACGGTTTACAGGACGTTTTTGAAAATTTCATTGGTAATAAATGGCCTGAATGTCATGTTTCTATCGTGCTCAAAAGAGAAATATAAGTGGTGTAAACTAAACCTATTGGTATATACTACAGTTACATATACTAATATGGCCTATGTGAAATGTTATGCTTCGATTAATATTGAATGTATCATTTTTTTTTATTATGTGGATATCTTATTTTATTAAACTCATATCTAAGGTGGTAGGTGCTTTGTTTTATTAAGCTCTTTCCCCTACTTAGTTTTGTGCAAACGAATTCGTTATATTTACAATGTAAATTTTCTAGAAAATGATATCTTAGATGGTACCTTATACGTTCTGTATTGTGAAGTTGTTTCGATCCATTGTCCTTTTGTAGAAAGTATTACGTAATGCCTGCCTCTATCTACCTGTCTTGATTATTTTATTTTTATTTTATACCTACTTGATACCCGTAATGTTATCAGTTTTTTAGTAATTTCTCACGAACTGGTGGTTATACATGTGATATTTATACAACATTATATATTTATGGATTCATAAAATTTTTTGCTCTAAATAAAATTTTTAAAAATCTTATCCATTAAGACTTACGATGTAGACGACCAGATAGATATATTATGACAAAAAATAATCAGCGTCTTCAGCCTCCTAAAAACCGTTGTTGGCGTTCCTAAACGTGTAAGTAATCCGTTCGCAATTTTATCGTGAAGGCAGAAGCGAGTGCAAAGAGTTTTCAAATATCCTTTTCACGCCGACGAAGGCCGCTGAGCCTCCCATGGATTAAAATGACGAATTGGATGTTTGATATTGATATACTCATGTAAACCTCAACGCTTAGGCCTGATAGCCAAACCTTTGCTTTTTATACATCAACGGGGATTGTGTTTTAACGCATTTCCGGAAAAGCGGAGCGAAAATTGGGTTATCTCGGTAATGACTTCTCTGGTAGACATGACGCTCCGTAATGTTTGCTGAAATGGAGATTTTGGAAGTAATATACCTATAAGCATTTTGTGCCTATATTTTCAAATTATTTATTAATATCCGTAAATTGGTGTCATTACACATGGAAAATATTAGGTAAGCTTTCAGTATACTATTGTGATACCAGGACTTGCGGAAGTACCAGAATTAGAATGACGGGACAGTAAATAAATGTCGAGACATTAGTTAGTTTTTAGCTTAGTAGAAAAGTAACACTTGTATCTAGGAATATTATAATAGTAGTCTTAACTAGTCGAACTATTTACGAAAAATTGTTAGGTGATCTAAAAAATAATAAATCTGCTTTGTAGTGCTAATCTTAAGTAAGTGCATACCTGAATATCAGTAACTATACAGTGTATAGAAATGATACACAAGGGTGGACTGGCAATTATCATTCTGAATAATATACCTCATGAGAAAGTAAAAAATATTAACATAGAATACTGAATTATTAAACTAAAAAGCGGAGTTTATATTGTAGCAGCTTACAACAAACCTCAACGGTGCAATACAAACGGCAACACTATTCAATCACTCACTAGACGAAGATCATATCATATTACACACAGACAGTCCCACCCACTTCCCACATGGCATGTTTCCGACAACAATCGACATAGCGCTGACCCTGACTACCTTGGCAGACCTGATCAGTGATCAATATGATAGGGGTAAAGAGCGATGGTACCGCTCGCCCCCTCTTATCGAGGTCATATCTATAGCCAAGGATATTGGCGAGCAGTGACCATAATCCAATCAGTCTCGTCATACCCTGATAATACAAGGAAAATAATAACAAAACAATGTATAATTATAAAGACACCAACTAGAAACTATTTAGAGGAAAGATAAACGGCATCACCAATATAAACAACAGTATGGTGCAGCATATCGGACGGACACAAACTATATCAAACTGCAAAGAATACAAAACAGAATCCTCAGGCTATAGATATATAAGAATCCAAACATTACATAATATCAGCGAAATACAAAATATGAAAGACTACATAAGCGAGCTCTCAAAAAAAGTTTAAATTACGGCCATTCACAGTTCCAAACTCACAAAAAACCTGACTGACGTAACACACGATCCCAACACACACATAAAACATAGACTACCCTACAAAACCCTACCCATATTTTATTTACCATTACCAAACATCAACCCCATTCCAAATCCTATATACAATAACAACGCAACAAAATAGAAAACACATGACAATATCCATCCAAACTTAAATAACAACAAAAATAGATTGGGCGGATGATCGGTTGCAAATACCAAAACAGTATAATAATTAAAGCAGGTTTTTTAATTTAATTTTCCTGTATAAATAATCAAATAAACAAACCACACAAAAACATCATTCATACAAAAATAGAAACTCGCCTCAGAGATAAGCAAACAGAGTCCCCCTAGAAGCTAGCTCGGAGAGAGGCGTATGTATATATATATATATATATATATATATATATATATATATATATATATATATATATATATATATATATATATATATATATATATATATATATATATATATATATATATATATATATATATATATATATATATATATATATATATATATATATATATATATATATATATATATATATATATATATATATATATATATATATATATATATATATATATATATATATATATATATATATATATATATATATATATATATATATATATATATATATATATATATATATATATATATATATATATATATATATATATATATATATATATATATATATATATATATATATATATATATATATATATATATATATATATATATATATATATATATATATATATATATATATATATATATATATATATATATATATATATATATATATATATATATATATATATATATATATATATATATATATATATATATATATATATATATATATATATATATATATATATATATATATATATATATATATATATATATATATATATATATATATATATATATATATATATATATATATATATATATATATATATATATATATATATATATATATATATATATACATACATATATATATATATATATATATATATATATATATATATATATATATATATATATATATACATATATATATACATATATATATATATATATATATATATATATATATATATATATATATATATATATATATATATATATATATATATATATATATATATATATATATATATATATATACATATATATATACATATATATATACATATATATATATCTATATATATATATATATATATATATATATATATATATATATATATATATATATATATATGTATATATCTATATACATATATATATATACATATATATATACATATATATATACATATATATATATATATATATATATATATATATATATATATATATATATATATGTATATATCTATATATATATATATATATATATATATATATATATATATATATATATATATATATATATATATATATATATATATATATATATATATATATGTATATATATATATATATATATACATATATATACATATATATATATATATATATATATATATATATATATATATATACATATATATATATATATATATATATATATATATATATATATATATATATATATATATATATATATATATATATATATATATATATATGTATATATATATATATATATATAGTTAGAATGAGAAAAGCAGAGAAAAACAGAAAAGGGCTATGTGGTTTAAAAAGGCTCCTTATGTGGTTTATACTAAATAACATAATAAGTCATACTGTCAATTACCTGATTAACCGCCTCTAGATGATGTAAATGTAAATAGTGTAAATAAATTAATTTGTTGTTGTTGTTTGTTGTTTTGTAGTGTTAATTTTTAACCATTTTTCAAATAGTAGATATGCAAACATTCTTCCTTATTTACGTGTAATTGGCATCCGGAAAAGGCGAATAGCGATATACATTTCACGGACGTTTTCCATATCTCTTCCTGCTGATCCCGCGCTAATACCGATGTAGAGTCATTAGCTGCAATTAACTCCATGAATGATAAAAAGATCCTCGGTTTTGTGTGATAATTCCCACTGATTCGCTAACGACAGATAAGACCTTCAGCTAATTGCTCAAAAGAATTAAATTGCGGGTATAAATTTCGGAAACGTTTTAATTTTGCATAGCTGTGTAATAATTCAGCGACGTGTGGAAACGCTAGCTGTACATAATAGGGAACATGACTAAAATTTTAAATATAAAAATAATACTAAAAAACGTAGCGTAACGTAATAAAACCTGTACTTACAAGATTTATAATTCCGCGCGATCGGTATGATGGAACTAAACAGCGCTAAAATTGAAGCAGCTCGAAACGAGCTGTGACGTCACAGCCTGCAATATTCGGTAGGCGTTGCGCCGGAAAGCGACCGAATGAACTATGAAATCAAGCGGTCGAGTGCTGGTATCTCCCGTAGCCTACTATTGTAGTATGTGGCATCACGACTTTGAACCTGTTTGAAACGGTTCTTTAACAAATATAAATAGTACAAAAATTATTTTATTAGCATGCAGTATAATAAAGCCTATAAGGATTATAAGATATAAGCCTATAAGATGCAAAGGACCTATAATTTTCGATCAAGATCAAAAATTAAAAATACTTCCTAAATATACATAGTGAACATAATAAATCAGTCAGAAATAATTTTAATCAATTAATCAGTAAATTAAAAAATAAAACTACTCTGATAACACAGCGTCTTTTGAACCTTCCTTGAGAAAAGATATCTCATGTTCTGAAAGTTTTATAAATATTTAAAATATAATCTCTCTCTATCTCTATCTCCCTCCGTTAATATTCATCAAATTAAGTATTACTTAATTTGAAGTTGTTCAAATTTAGAGCCGACGCCCACGTTCTTTATTACTGCGTTTCTTTCATGTACATAATTTATTTTTCAGACACGTTACATATCTCTTAATAAAATAGTAATACCCGTGTTGCATTTGAAATAGTCTTTATTCTTGTCATCCAATTATAGCAGATTTGCCTGAATTTATGCGGATGCATAAATCTATAATAATTTCCAATACTCCATCGTCGCTCTTGGCTTTTGTTTTGAATGACATTCTTTAAAGTGGAAAGTTCTTCAAGTCCCATCATAATAGACAATTCCCAGGAAATTGAAAAGCGGCAACCCACCGCCGCGCCGATTCCGTTTGTAAAGGATGAGCGTTCTGTACTTGAAATATCTATTCTCTGAAATATGGATGTTGATTAGGCCTCGATGAATTCATCAGGTCGCTTGAGGGAAGTCCTTTGTCCTTTAATCACTTTACTGTATTTTTAAACAATGTTATTCTCGCATAAAATTACTGTATTGTATTGTAACAAATGAAGTTCTTCATTTAGCATTTACTGGTAGCATTGATTGATTAATTAGATACCACTTACGGTTTTGTTCTACCCCAGGTTTTTTCTGTGAAAATTTGATAATGGTGAATGGCTTATTTTACAGACCAGTCGTAAACCTTCTACATTACATTTATTTGATCCTGAAATATCATCGGGCCTCATTTTCACTTTGGAGGAAATCCTGCACAATCGTATGCAGTCCACGGTGAGTCAGTTCAAAACTCTGTTTCTTTTTCAACTGTTAAGTGTCTTTACATTTTTACGTGTACCTTGTTACTTTTAATACTCGTAGATACATTTAAGGAGATTCCGCGACTTGGAAATGATCTAGCTCTGAACTCAAATTTGTTCTACAATAGTTGGAGAAATTATAATAAACCTTAAATTATATGGGATTTACAACAGTCCCTCCGAGTGGTGAAAGAGTACACTGCAGATATTGATATGAAGTTTGGGTTGGATAAATTTGCACAGATTCATCTTAAAAGAGGATGTTGCGGGGACTACGGAGAAGACGCGCAGGTAGTAGACGGATGCATCTTACACCATCTAGATGCCGGAGAGTAGTATACCTCCCTAGGGGTGCCACAAAGTCACATCCAGGATGTAGGTACTATAAAAGAAGTGGTCCGCGGCACATGCATCGACAGATCTGATCCTGAGAGGTGTTGGCGACAAGGATGCTTGCCGTTAACGTTCTACTCTCCTTTTACTTCAGTGAATAGGGAAAAAATTACATTAATTCCAACATTTTTGAAATTTTGTCGTCTGTTGAAGTACCAACCAAAATAAAATTATAAAATATTCCAACTCGTTTCTGGGTCGGCAACAAAAACAATGCTGTACATTTGATAGAATTTGTATTATAATAATCAAAATATAAATCTACATTTGCAGTGCCTTTATGACCCGGGCATAATAATTCATTATAACAAATTAACATCTTTGCATTAAATATTGCAAACATATTATTAGCATGCTTGCAATCTTACAGTGTTCCTGCTAAAATCGCTACTGACTATATAAGCTTGGAATCCTATCGGATGAAGGCGCGGTGCATTTTTTTTTAAATTTACAACAGCTGATTATTATTTACCTAACAAAGATTTCATAAAATAGTAACATATGTACAGGCGGATTGTAAATTATCGCATTCGTAACTGAAATCTCTCCATTTTCCAATAACTCCCGACGTCGGCAGATTGATGAAATTTGCATTAAATAATTTGTGGCAAAATGTTTACTCAAAATAAGATTAACATCACTGCAAATGATACATCGAACTATATGGACGTTGTTAACTGAAATTGTAACCTACAGAATTCTACCACACGCTGGGACACTATCGCTGTGGCAAACGTCTGATGGACTAAATATTTGCATGGCTAAACATAGCCTAATTTTTTTTCTCCAATTGACTAAGAACAGCCGGTAAATCCGAAATTGAGGCATCACTGATAACATTGTTAACAGCGTTTTCCCGGCTGTATTTTGCCAACCGTAACCGATAGACTAGCCACAGTGTTCGAGTAATAATATAATCCTATTCTTCTGAAGATGTTTTGGAGAAACTTTAATGATCTTATACACCCTTTCTAAAAAGTACGTGTAGTTCAACAACCCTGACCTACACAATGTTTCTCATGGACGTAGCTATTTTTTTTCTTAGGGGGTTAGAAGTAGAATGTTTTTATATGCATATTTTCAACACCACAGATGATATTGAATCTAAGTTTCCACGCCACTCATGAAGTATTTTTTCAGTGCCTTACCATTTTTTTTACCATTTTGAGTGGGTGGTTCGCCAGTAGCGATATTTCCCACAAGAAACAAAAATAAATATGTACAAAACAGATAGGCAGCCGTGAAAAATAAACTTTAAAATGGAAAAATAATAAATAGCGAAAAAAATTCTCAACAAAAAATAGACAAATAAAACAAAAAAAACAAAACAAAAAAACAAATAAAATAAATCACCTATATCCAAAAATAAAGCAAAAAATCCTCAACAAAAAATAAAAATACCTTAATACCTTAATTCTTACTTTAAAAACGTGTAATTAATACCACTGTTTTCTGTCACTATTTAATAATATTATAATCACGAATATCACTATTTTCCGTCACTTTCCACTTCATCTTCACTGTCGCTATCACCATTTCCAACATTAATCACAATGGGTTCTATGGCTTGATCAACCGCCAAATCCACATCCCACATTATCTGTTCCTCTTTCATCACGTGATTAATACTTTTTCACTACTGCAATACTGCCAATTTTCTGACATTTTCCATTGATCCTCCTCCTGATTAAACGGCGACCTTTTCCAGATGGCATTTTTTAACCAGTTGTCCAGCCTTCAATCGCAGCTTGCCGTGCATTTTTCCCGTTTCCATCCTACCAGATTCTCTTCACGATATGTCCTTCGTTGACCCATGTTTCGTCAATGTAATAAATTTTCCGCCCCTCGTTTCGAAACTTTTTTATTTTTCGAAGATAACCGATCTGCCAAGCAACTATTTCATATCTTTCTATGAGAATGCTCTACTGTCTACTTTTCCATACGTAAAATTCATGTCTTTCAAAATTTTTACCAGACTAGCCCTGCACTTTTTAGGTATAATTCATTTTCACTTATAGCTTGCAGCACCTTATCCAAAGTGGGCAATTCGTTATTTCTAAAGAAACCGTAGACCGTTCTGCCTAACGCATTTTTTACATCTTCGTCCACTACAATCTTATTTCGACGGCTTTTTGGTTTCGGTTTCTTTTCTAAAAAGTGTGTATATGCTTGACTTCGATGCTTCTGTATGATCCGGACACATATCCTCCAATTCATCTTTGTCGTGATGAGGGTGATCCTTCTCTATGCAGTAAAATACTGTTAAAATTATTTCTTTTCTCACCTACCGATCGGTAGTTCCTACGTTTTGGAATATTTTCCATCGTTCGCCGATATTATATGGTATCACATTCACATTAATACAGCACGCGAATATGTCAACCAATGCACTACTCTATCACGAACGACCGTTACAGATTACAGAATACGCGCGTAACGGAATTGCCATAATTAAAGTAGACGAAAATGTAAAAATGGCTAACATCTTGGTCGATAGATAATATATTATTTTATGCACAATTAGTCTTTTATGACATTCAGAAATAATACATACAACTTCGATATAGTATTGTGGAATTTGATATTTAATTGAATACTGAGAAATTTGAGAATTACAGGTGGCAATTGCGGTTTTTCCTATACGCGGTCAGTCAACTACACATACCTTATAGAAAGGGTTTAGACACCAGAATTTTACGTATGCATATTTAATATTTTTAATTAACTTTCAATATTGCTCGTTGTTATTTCAGTCCGTATATGTATTATTTGAACTCGTTTTTCGCTGTGGTAACGTAAGTTAAGACTTGCCATTATCACACTGTAGTGTCCCTATAAATTGCACATCTCATTAGGCCCATTCCCCAGATTTCCTTCGGTTCGACTAAATGCCGACATCATTAAGGCGAGATGGAAGGTTTATTGAATTCAGTTGCTTTAATTGTTAGGCAAGGTGAAATTAGTGGGCTCCCTAAGACCTCATAATGTGTAAAGCTGCTACCGGCCATTTCAAAACTCAATGCCATCACCAAGGGTGGATTTGTTTTACAGAACGGATTAGTCGTGGGTTTTGCTTCAAAAGCAATGACGGGTGTAGCACAAAGTCAACTGGGGACGAGGGCTTTGATTGAAGAGCTGGATCAGTTCAGGAAAGCGATTTTGCATTTCTTTTTAGGGTCCTCAAAACGTGTAGATTTCCAAGTAGGGCATCATAAGGAATTATAATTTAATAATGTTTCAGGTTTAATTTTTCAAAAAAAAATTGTTGGGGTTTTTTTATGAACCTGTTTATGAACCTCTCACGTGAGATAAACGCAGTATTATAAAATTTGGAAAATAAAACTTATAGTCCAGGAAAAATAGTCGAAACAAAGTGCTGAATTGGAAAAATATTATAATGGGCTGAATTTTTGCATGCACCTTAATATTCTGGCCCTCAATACATCGATGTGATAGTTCTACATCGATTTATTGCAGCTGGCTGACGCGAGAGTTGCCGTAAACGGCGCGAGGGGGTGATATTTTTTTTGACTTTTATAGAAACGGCAATTCGCGAAAATACTAAAAAGTTCCAAGTTCGTCTAAGGGGGACACTTTTTGTGGCGGCTCTACCTTCTACAAAAGGAATTTCCAAGGTTTAATAAATAGATTACGAATTGAAGCGCTCATACCCGGGGGTTAAACTTCTTAAGGTCGGAGAGAGGGGATTCTATATTTTAACGAGGGTGGTGGTGGTAAGGGGAGTGAAATTTGTAATTTAGAGATCAATTTAAATATGACAGGTAATTTTTATGGACTTTTATTGATGGAATATTTGGGTCGGAAACGGCTAAAGTTTTTCGAGCAGACTTACGGCTTTCCTCTTAAGAGCGAGGGGGCGAAAAATCTTTTTTTTTCTTTCTAAATTGCACGGGAAAATGGTCGAATCATATCAAATAGAATGCGGATAGGTCGGGTAAAATACTTTTAAAAATACCGCTCTTTGACGTACAATGTATATATATTGCTAATTTATCTTTTTTATCTTAAAAATTCGGGGTCGTCCACAACAAGACTGCTTTACTTCATGGCCGGTCGGATTCGACGAGGGGGGGGGGTCTCGCGGGCTGTACATTTGACAGAACGATTTAGAGAAGCTTGACGTTTTTTTGTGCACGCTTTTCGAGTCGGAAGGTAGGGAATCGGGTGTTAAGGTTTGGGGGGCGGGAGTGGCGTCGACGTGTCAAATTTCGTTCCGATAGGATAGGGGGAATGGGAGTCAATTTCAAGGCCACTTTGCAGATGCAGATCGGATAACGCTCATATACTGTACACTGATAACAGTCGAGATAATGAGCAACAAACATAAACAGCAAAATAATAATATAATATATTTCATGTAAACTGGAAACGAACACCTTTTTCAGACGGATTATAATAGACTACTGAGAGTACCGAGTACTGTCGGTACCGAGTATTGCAAACTCAAACTTGTTCCCGGTCGACGAAGCGCTTTGTACTGAAACTTAGTCTATAACAGCTATAATATCAACAGTTTATCTATGCGATCGGATAGATCGGATCTAGAAAATCGGATATAGCATCTATTGAATAGATGCTCTAAAAAAATAACGAAAAAAAGTATCGGTAATGAGCACATTTTATCAACAAACACACTAACTATTTCAATACACTTAATATTAATTGCTATGCGGAATGCAGATACACCTGCTAAACCGAGGTCAACAATTCAACTTCCGTCGGCATTCACACCAAATGCAGAGTGCGTATTTTATCCTTCGTTTTTTACCGTATTATTTTTGACATTTGAGAATTTTTCAGCTGAATATTTTTGTCAATATTGTCAAGATTTAAATAACCCTGTATATATAAAGGTAAGTTAAAATTGTTCAAAATGTCGGAGGTTGTTGCGAATTATTTATATACGGACATTATTGGCATTTTTTAAAACTGAAAGGCATTAAATAGGCGGGGTAATTATGCGATTTTCAGAATTCTCTACTTTGTAATGATTATAAATTCTTATGGTATCCTATACTTTGAAATGTTCCCCAGGCAAATAATTATCTCGAACCAAACAATACGAGTCGAGGATAGCTTACAAAGGCAAAAGGGATCAAAGTTGAAAAATCGTGCTATCATTAATTTCTCCTTTAGGCTGACATAAATCCTTTGAATACAACGCATTCGTACATAAGGTGAAAGTGTATGTAGAATTTTTATTGTTGTGAGGTCGGTTACAATGAAGTTTAGCGTTATCGTTATAAGATATTGTGACAGAACTGACAGATTTTTCCATCTCCGTTGATGTTGTCTAAAAAAGTATTTCTTAAGCAAGTATTTTTTAAATTGGCGCCATTTCTTTTCTTGGAATTTACCTCGTGGCTTCGGGTTCTGATTTTTTTTCAATAATTACAATACAATACAAAAACTCTCATTTCAATAGGTTATGCCATATAAAAATATTAGAATCACTATAGATTCTAATATCCAGTTCAATATTTAAACACACTTCCCTTTGACTCACTAGTAACCGGCTATCTATAATTAGTTTTGCCAACGAAACAATATTTTTTATTAACACCACATGGTACAAAATTAAATCGGTAGCCATTTATATAGGATCCATTTGGGATCCTATATAAGTAGTTTGAACACAAACTTTTCACAATGTCTTTTAAAAGCGGCAATTCTCCTGTAGCAACTGTGGCTTACTTACAACATTTCAAAATCCTCAAGATATGGCAATTTAAATTCCGAAATAAAGCAAGTCTCAACCGAAATAAAGCAAGTCTTGGGGCATTTTAAAATACCGCTGTCAGTCACGTTATTTATATGAATAAAAATAATATTATATGAATAAAAGTATTAGAATTGTAAAATATGTACTTTACTTTAAAAGTTTTCAAATACCAGTTTATAAATATAGGAATCGCAATGTGTATCGAAATGTTTAATACCTATGCAGTATTTAGATATTATTTTTGAGAGAAACGCATAAGAATTCTAAAATCTAAAATCTAAAAGTTCATCCAAAATCAGAGTGGCAGAGGAATTCCAGAGGAGTGATTTTAAAAATTAGTTATGCCAGTGTGATGAGTGGGCCCTAATTATATCACAATATATTATTTTAGTCATCAGATGAGGTCCTACTAAAACTCTGAGCATACATACATTGTATTTCAACGTATAATACTTGAAATACAGCGCACCGAACTATGCACCTAGATTTTAAGATTTTATAGGGATATATTCCCTGAACTATGGGAGAGCTAGACATTTTAATGGCTCTATATTAAATTATAAGTTTTGTCGTTGGGTTTCATATATTCGTATCTTCAGTGGCGTAGGTCAAGAGGCTCTGCCACAATAATACACTTATTGTCTTTTTGTTACGTACCTATCTAGATGTGACGCCCAACCTGTGGCCGAAATTATCAATGATCCCAAAATAAACCTATAGCCTCCTAAAATTTACATTATCATTCAAAAACAATAACAATCGGCTGCTTTTTGTGTCAGTGCTCGGTTGTGTGAAAATGCACGTGTACGCCGATGTGTTTAATACTTTACATATCCATGTCATTTATGGTCCAAGGGATTACAGTAACAATAAAGGTTTTTCCATTGCCAACTGAGTTTATAGATCGTAAAGGTGAAACAATATAGGAGCGAAGGATCGTAAACGCAATTATTAGAATCATGTCATTATTGATACCATCTTATACAGAGCCTTCATAAATTATCACAAACCACGGGATCACATGAAGTAGGGTATTTATTTGGTCAAGTTGCCGATCTAGTAGCCTTCCTAGTGACATTTACCAAAGATAATTATTTAGATAATATTTCTTATTCAGGGTTATTTGCGATTCTTTAAAAATGTGTTTACCGTCAGTAACGTTAAATTTAGGAGCAGGCTTCTAAAAGGTTTTGACAAAATGTTTTTTGGTATGTTCAGGCGTTACAACCACATCTCTAGATGCTTCAATCTGTAATTACTCTCTAGAATGCCATAGCTCGACTTCTGTTTTCCTTTTATTTGTTGCTAAGGAAGTTCCTCCTTTTATAATTGTGGTCAATCACCTTTATTTTTAAATTTTAGTCATATTGCAGTCATATTTAATATATTTAAATCAACACATATTATAATTTTATATTTGAACACATTTTTTCAGTTAATATCAATTTCTGACGTCTAATATTACTTTTGCTCTCGCGGGTTCGTTTAACTTTGACTCTGATTCGTAGCTATAGCCTCGAACCCTTAGATTTACCCTAATGCTTTAATATATAACCCTAAATTTAGAAATAGTTTATTTATTAAGAATGTTGTATGTAAATGAAATGTAAATATGTAATTCTTAATATAACTTGACTATTATATGTTCACTTCAAACAGATTTTTCTGGCGATTATTAATTTAGTTACAACGATATTATGGCTTGACCAATCAGACGTGTTGCGATGCGACGTTTAACTATACTCTGCCTTGGTTGTAGTGGGCACTTGTTTGTTTGCTTGCGCAGATCTATACTCTGTTCGTTTGTATGGTATCTGTATAATTTGTAATATAGTGTATAGCATATTAGATAATCTACCGCATGTTTATGTTTACATAAAACTTATAAATATGATATATTATGAAAATTCCACATAGAGTAGAGAAACTAGTTTTTACTCAAATCCCGATTTCCGAAATCCCTAATTTCAACAATTAAATGTAGTCACACTTTTGATGTTGTAGCTCACCTCCAAACAGAATTATTTTAAGAAAATCCTAACCGTCTCAATATTGCTCAATGAAAATACTTGTTGCCTGGGCCGTTATTTCCACGTATCTTATTGAATAAGACCTCTGTATATAATAAGATTTTTCCCGTTATACGGCTTCGCATGTGTTCCTTTAGCCCAGGGAATATTTAATTGTATAAAAAGTCTGCATCGTCGAACGATTGCACTCAAGGAAATGAGGAATTGTAGACTATAGTTCCAGTTATTTCTGACAATATGATGAATGTTCCTTATGACTGGCTGAGTAATTGTCCCGAGAGCAATTTTTCTCCGGTAAATTGCTTCCTGCTGCATGGAGAAATTTATCAAAACATGTGCTTTTCGAAATCCGGCGAAATACGTTATGAAACATGTATTTTCTTTCACTTTTCCCCCGCAACTTGGCTAGATATGAAACTTATAACTCGATTACCCCATCCCGATATGCTCTCGGCTCCCGAGTTAACTTGCAGATTGTTATTCCATGTGCGTGCTGGCCTCTTATCGAAAAGTCGATATACAGATAAAATGGGTCTGCCGATGAAGTTTTCTTAGATGTATTCAGCATCTAACAACTTTTAATGGTTACGTCCGTACGTGTATTAGGAAACTACTTTGAGTGCTCAGACGCTGTTAACGAGATATACATCCGGTACATCTATGTAATATATGGTTTGTACCCCGGTATTTATCTAAAGAGCTTTCTTCACAGTTTTCTAGTATATTAATTTGTTTCTTTACAAAAACTAAATTCAACTTTTTAAGCTATGACCCATATTTATTAAACATACCCAGCCGTATTGATATCTTATTTTATAGCCATTTTCTAAATGGGCTTTTATAGATCTTGGGCTATGGGTATTTGACAAATAAAAAAACGAAGCACTGTAAGCGTATTAGATCTATAATAGCGCTTTTAGTTAAAAGTTAACAAAATAAATAATAATAAGTTAATGAAATACTAAGTTAATAAAATATAAATACGGCCTACAGAATATAAACAGTCACCCTTTTCTTTACGTATCTTTTATAAGTTAACTTTATTCCTCTATAAGATCGCCATCATGACAGAAACCACGCAACAACAATTAACAATAATTAACTAACTTAAAATTGATAGGCGAAGTCAAAAAATATAAAAAGTTTACATACACGTACTTGAAAAAGCTAAAATGCTATAAATATTTTTACAATATGTCTATCCGGAAATATAATCATAAATCTCAATCAATAATTTGTATTACAATAATTTTATTGTTCAAAATGGAGGTCATGATTTCTAATATATTCTCCGTTCATCGACGCATGGAATCACGTATCCTTCCAAATACATGTTGATACTACTGCACTAAGTACAGAAGTAAAAGTCCTAGTGTTGATAATAATATGGCGATTTAAATATTCATATGTTGCAATATAATGTTCCCTCTCTCTATCGCATTACCTGCAGCTTTCACGCATTGCTAATGCATGAAATATCTACATCAGTTAGTTCCGTATTTGATAAAAAAAATTAAATGTCCATTAAATATCGATCGCTGCACAATAATAGTAAATTATAGACTGTTCATTTCAATACACTTAATATAAATTCTTCAATACATGACAACAATGAAATTCAAACTGCCAGACGGAATGCACGCACACATGCTACAATAAGGACAACACAACTTCCGGCAGTCCAGTAAGTAATCCAAGTGAACTGGTTCGCGTGCATTTCCATATATTTTAGACAAATCTCAATAATTTGTGTAATTGCGTGTTCCGTTGACGACTTTTTAATAGTCTGTTGTTTTGTTGTTTAGCTTATATACTGAAGATTGATTTGGGGCAATAACGACTGCATTTAATTTTAAAATAGCGTTTCATTTTAATTTATCTTCGGTTTGAGGTTACAATGAGTAAACACAGGGTTTGAATTGTTGGCTCTGCAAATGAAAAAAATAAATGATACTTTGGAAACATGCACCAATACAAACATTAACTAAGTTTATCGCAAAATATATTTACCTTATCTGAGAGTATATTTGGAATTATAATTGGGAAAAATTACATAACAATAATTTAGAAATGTTATTAACTTATCATTGACGTTTTCAGGTTTATTAATTTTTGTTAGGTAATTAGCCAAGGCATTAAAATAAGATGTTAATTAATACGTACCTCACTTTTTTTGATAATTGTTGAATTTACCGTCTCTTGCCGTTGTTCCAAATTAGGAAATATCCTTTCCCGTCTCTCGGTTATTGTCATTTTCGTGATTTTGGGAAAGAAATATCATAAGAAACAAAAACATATTTTAACGGTCGAATATGACTTGAAATATGAAAAATTAAAAACAACTTTAAATAATATTTTTATCTTGGTTTCTTTTTTCTGAAAGTCGGTATCTAGAAAATATATACCTACTAATTTTGTTGGGAAAAAATAAATGCCACTCATATTTCGAATATTATTAATATTAATAATTTCATTACGAAGTTGTTTTTTTCACATTCCTAATGTAATAATAAAGAAAAATATAATAACCTAAATAATTCATAATTAATTTAAAACGACTAATAATGAATTTCTTGGCTTATTATCTTCAAAAGTAACAAACTTACCAATAAAAATGAAAATAATTTCTATTATCTAAGCTCTTTATTTTTATTTTCAATTTTTTTTATTGTATGTTCAACAAATCAAATACTGATTTATCTGTTTACTACAACATGCTTATGCTTGATAACCTTTATAGAATAAAATAATAACAAAAGTAGTCATAGAAAAATATGTCAAAAATAAGGCGGCAAAAAATTCGTCTAAGATATGCACATTGTGTATAGTTTGAATGCTAATGAACGCGAACCAGTTTACTTCGGTTATTGGACTGCCGGAAGTTGTGCTGTTGGCCTTATTTTAGTAGATACGCTTGCATTACGCCTGACAGTTTGCATTTCATTGCCAAGTATTGAAGAATTAATATTAAGTGTATTGAAAGGAGCACTTTTTATAATATTTACTCTTATTGTATTATTATAATTATGTGTTTTTATATTTTATATAAGAAAATTATAATAAGATGAAGTGTCTATAAT
>CAXKVY010005519.1:0-21056 GCA_964058915.1 Tetropium fuscum | reverse complement strand
GGTATATGATTTCCATTACCTCAAACATTCTTGGATTTCTATGATGTTCCCATCATAGAAATCCAAGAATGTGCTGTGGTGCATGGGTGTATGAGTGTTGATAAGTCTTGGAAGCGTTTTTAATTTTAAGTGAAATATACTTCTTACTTTTTAAGGTAAAAACGCGTAACTGACACTTTTGCGCTAGTCGGGGTCACCAGATTTACTGCTCCAAAACATACTAAACTACGACTACGACGTATCTATCATATATCTTCCGTTTATTGTATCATGTCTATACGCTGCATTAAACTAGAAGATGACGGATAAAAGCCTTTTCAAGCATGCATTATTTTCATAAATAGTGCTAACCAACTGTCTGCTATAAAGGAGTATCGTTTATTCAGTTCTGCTAAGATATTATTTTCTGTTCTCTTCTAATGCCTTATAATGACTATATCTATAGGTACACAAGTATAGTAAAAATTTGAAAACTTAAAATTTTCAATTGCTTTTGAAATTAATATTGCACACACATTAATATTGCATGCATGCCGTGGCACACATACGAGTATGTGGGTGGCAGTAATAATTATGAGGGGGGCCATAGCACTTATATATGGGCGACAGACATGACAGGCATTTTGGGCTCTGTCGCCAAGACCTAGAATCACCCCAAAAGGCACCCTAAATAACACAGAAAAAAATTCGTGGGCGCCACACATATTTGGGCGCCAGAAAGAAAGTAATAAAAAAATAGTCTAAATGTTAAGCGTAAATTATATATTTGTGGTGGAATCCCACAGAAGTGAGTGTGCGTGTGTGTGTGTTATAAAGTACTTTCATTTTACTTAACAATCGCTACAGTTTTTTATATACACCCCACATAGACCCCTATAAAGTGGCAGCCATATCTTCCCGTATACATATCTGCCGTAAATTTAAAATTTTTCCAGCCCACCGTTATACATTAGCATTGTAAATAATTTGTTTTCCGAGCGGCGTATATATTGATGCATGCGCTGTTTGGGAATTTTAGATGGCTCTTAATCCATTAAACAGTATACATTACCAATCAGTAGCCGGAACAGAACATATATTTTAATTAATCCCGCTGCACTGTCGTTCGTGAAAGTGAACCTTAATCAGTTTGTATTAGCAAACGCGAAAATGTAAAACAAATAAATCTTCATTAAGAAACTTCCACGGCCGACAAACGGGAAACCGTAAAATATTAAGCGGCTGTAAACCTTAAGAAAACAGTGTAGCTAGCTTCAGACTGCGTTCAAGTTTTATAAGCTAAATTATATTAAATCTTACCGTTCTATTTAGTAGTTTTTGTTTTTTAAATTATTATTTTGGATTACTTTTATGTATGATAAGGCTCAGAAAACGGAATGTTCCTGCATTAGCGTCCAGTGTTATTAGTTTTTACCTTAAAAGTTTCATTCTTGCGTAAATTTAAAACTTTAAGGAGTTTCATCAGGCATTGCGAGGGCAGCGTGGAAGGAGGGAGGAGGTCTTTTATGCTCATACACGGCACGTTTTGAAGCTGCCAACTCCCAGACAATAAAATATTAAATTTAAAAATAACATGCTGCTATGGCGTTTCTGTAACTTATTTAGGTTCAATTCAATTACTAATTTTTAATCTGGGCAGTAATAACAGCATGTATTAACTGCCTAACTATCAGAATACCAGATTTAGTCCACGGATTAATATTGGCGGATAAGTGGCAACACCGGACATTTCGACGATACTGACTATTTTGACTGATACTGTTGCACGTTACATGGTGGATTTTGATGTTATGGCGTAACAAATGCACTGTAAATTGTGTCACAAACCCCTTTCATTGTTAAAAATTGAGAAGGAATTGCATGAATCAGGTTTCACTTTCGAAATTGACATAGTAAAGACTATGTCAAGATATGCAGTGGTACCAATTTTGGTTCAATGGTAGGAAGTAAGTAATTTTTATCTGTTTTTAAACATTTTAAAATATATTATGTCAAAATTTCATAATACCATTGAAATCTAAAGAGAAATGGTGGTAGAAAGCTCTATTTTCATCCATTATAACCGAATTCTATCTTTTGCAATCCATTTTGATGAAATCGACTAACGAATAAAATAGAGAGAGACCCTTCTAATGGTGAGTCCATTCTTAATGAGCTTATTTTGTTCTTTTATCCACGCATTTTTGCTAGACTCGCCATTTACTTACTATTAAAATAAAAAATATTATTTCAAAGTATTTTATGATAATTTTATTTTGTTTTCTTAGGGGTAATTCTAAGGAGTTCCACAGTAATAACAGTTAACATCAATGTTGTTATCGTATTCGCATCATAGAGCACTTGGTCGCCGCATTTGAATGACTGTAAAGCAATTTGATTTTGTAATGGTTGTTTCTAAATCTCACGTAAAAAATAATTTATTAAATTATTTTATAGCGTTGCTTTGGCTGCTTAATACCCTTTATAAAACAGTTACATTAAAAACGTATAAGAGCTATATAACTATTATTGCAATACTGGCATAAAACTTTTATAAAACAATTTATTTTTGTACCTACTCTATGGAGTAATTTAAACCCAAACAAATCTATAAAATATTGACGTCTAACTGTTTTTTAGTTATTTTATAATATAATAATTTTTTTTGTGGACGCGTTTTCATGATAAAGTTATAAAATACTTTTATCACGGAAAGTAAATTTATCTCTGTGGAAGCTTGTAGGTATATAATATTGCTTTTTAAAATCAACAAAACCTAAAACAGCGGAAATGTCGTGTAATCAAAGACTTATAAAACAAATTTTCCGGTTGAGGCATTTATTGGGCTCCACGCTATAGCAGTACATAATATAATAATGTTCTAGTTTTACGTCCTGGTCCTGAATAAATCAAGATCCTCCTGCCCGGTAAAATGCTACTGTATTTATTTGACATTTGAGCTGTTCGGTGATGTATTCCTCTCATTTCAATACTTGCTTGTATGTTATGAGCTTGCACCTCAGTACCAGATGCATATCAAATCAATTATAGTTAATGAGAAGCAATATATTATCATCTATGACCAATAAATTGATAAAATAATTAGCATAAGATATTAAGTGTGTCTATTATGAATATAGCAGCATTAGTTGATTGTGCATTGATAGCATGTTAGCTAGAAGCGCGATGATTTCGGATGTTGCGGATTTACTCTTAATTTTCCAGTAACTGCGGTGGGTTTTGACATGCTCTTCAGAAACTTTCAAACAGTTTTAGACTTACCAAAAATATTCATAGTAAAATTATCTACAAAAAAGCTTCTTATGCAAATTAATTTTTGCAAAGTTTCAGAAACTTCGATAATTTGTTATTATCTAATTTTAGAACATGGTTAGGCAAACTCTTATTGTGGATACATATTTTAAGTGTCGAAAAACTATAAAAATATTATTAAAATGTGGATCTTCTTAATTCCCACATTTGTTGACGGCTTGGGATCTAACAAGTTGCTATATTTGGTTAAAGGCTCGACCTCTGCTGGACCTTTACAGATTAGCTGTTAAATAAAAAGCGTTCTGAATATGAGTACCTAATTAACAACTTTAAACTGTAAACATATGATGTTATTTGTGTGGCAATGTCTATTATTATAACTTATCATCCATTAAATACGATTACCCGTTTTGAAACGATACATGACTAATTCATGTAGATTGTAGATGGAAGTCGGTGAGCAACGTAGTTTTTTTAAATTGATTGCTGTGGAGAATCTCATAACGTTTGTTAAGTATTTGTGTCGATTCTATGTGTTTTCTATTTCTATTCATTGGTATTGCACCTGCGTGGCGTATATAAATTTCGCCAATAAAACCATAGGGTGCATATATACAAGTGATATTGCCGAAACTATACGATTATTGCAGGTTATATGACGGTAATATATACAGGCTGGTCCGATGTTCACGGTGCCGGTGGCGTGGCCATAAAACCTCTACAGGCTGACCGTCTGGCTGTATTTGGACTAGCGTGAAAAATCCACCACGTGTGAACTTTGAAAGGCGGTAGCAGACAATGAGTTTCGCAAGTAACGGCGTGTCGTTGCTACACAAAAGAACTGCAAACACTACACCGTAAACTTTCATATCGGCTAGGGTTGAAGGAATTGATCTGCTCTTTTCCAGTTTGAAGATTGAGGGCTATCTATATAAAGGCGATATGGATTCCGCACGCGGGGGTGACGCCACGCTAAAAATGACAACGGTCTATATCACGAGTTCTGGCTGTCGGAACTGAGCAGGTGCCTGGAGCCGAAATACATGTACTATGCAAGCGACAGCCGCCCATCATACTTTTTCAGCAGGAGATATCGAAGGAAATTTTGAAGTTGCGATACGCGCGCCGACATCAATATAGGCCGTTGGAAGTATTTCTCGTCTTTTTCTTATGTCTAATAAGAATTTCTGGATATTGAAATATTTTAGAAAACTTATTTCAAGCATCAGTAAGCGGCAATTAGGGTAACCAATGGATATAGCATTTATAGCAGTATAACAGAAATTAAATATTTCACTCATTTTAGTCAGATTAAGGGGTTTACTCAGAAATTTATCTGTAAAAGTAGTTAAATTCCAGTTTGAAAATATCATATACGCTACTTTACAAAATAAAAAAATCTATGTTTTTTATATAAGCCTATCACTATACAAAATAACCCCACTTTGCCAACTATGTACGTACTTTTCTCATTTTCTAACATACTTTCTCTAAAATGTAGTGCCGATCGTCCATTAATAAGTTTGGGTATATATTGTAAAAATAACTGAAACAAAGTGCTTATACTGTATACATAACTATATACACAACTAATATTAGGTTTAGAACTAGATAAATATACAAATTTAACTGAAAGTTAAACCATAAACTTAAGAATTTTCACACTATTTTAGCGTACGGTAGATTCCTGTACAAATCTTGATAGTTCTTCATTCTTATTATCGGTTGAAGACCTTCACATAACGAACGCAAAGAAAGATAATTTTCTTCTGGAAATTTTTGTTGCATTTTGCTTAATGGAAGAACATTATATGTTTTCTAAATTTAGTTTTCTTGGAAGATCTATAGTTTTAAATTGTTATACAGAGTAGCTTTGTTTAAAAAAAATGTTTAGGCTCCCCTTGTCAACACGAATAATATCTACACATATTTGTCCAGTTTCAATCGTTGACCTCGTTACCTGTCATAGCCCTTCGCACGGAGAGTAAACGTAAGTTTTGTGAATATAATTTAAAATCCATGAACTTAGAAAATTGCAATTCATGTACAATATAAGGAAGTTTTCTACAAGCTAGTATAATTGGCGGTATTTGGCTAGGCACGTAGATATTCCCAGCTCTTGAAATTGCTGAAGCAATGGTCCGAGGCTTCCTCGTTATGTCCGTGGAAGGATTCAAAAAAGTAATACGTTGCAGTTTTTATATACTTACTTGTCTTTAGAAAGTATCTATATAAACATGGCCGGCAATATGGTAGTCTTATTTTGTCCTCGACAACCATCCGAAGAGAGGTCAACTAATTCAACACCCTCAGTGTCACATTGTTGATGAAACCTAAATAGGCATGTTGTAATTTCAGAAGAACCTCTATGGCTGTCTAATTCAGTTTACGTATAACAGTGACAGTCTCTTGTGGCGAGGTTATAGGCCGTAAAATGGTAGAAAGAAAATCTCAGCTTATAGAGTAATGCGCTTTCCTATGAGATAGGAAGATAATCACTTGTTGTAAGTCAAAAACAGCATTACTAGTCCATTATTTTCAGCAATTGCCTGTTCATTGCTTTCTTTTTTAATAACTCTATCTTGTTCCTTTTTTAGACTGTTCTTGGCTTCTGCATCTCTTTCTCTAAATGTTGTGCAGAGTGAACATACCTATCTTTTTTTGGGCTGTGGAAAGACAAATTCATTTCTTTGAAAACCCTTCGATAAAAATCAATACTGTTTGGTGGTAGATTTTCTACAATAGCGGGATTCCGTGACACCGACAAGATTTATGTTATCATTTATATTTTTACGGATATTCTCGTCACGTCCAAGTGGGACTTCGGGCCTTCTTCCTCTTCTCTCTCTTTCAATTATCCCGGTAGCCTCTAATTTTTTTTTCCGCAGTTCTCATAAATGTCTCAGATATTGCCAGCGTATTTAGAAAGAAAACTTTACAAAAAGATACTTTTTCGCCAGAAAATGGTAAGCAATAATCTAACCTATTTTTTTCCTTGAATATTGTTTTTGATGTTTAGGATTTGATTTAGTTACGTCAATGTACTTAAACTCTCTGCTGTTGCAAGTTTTCAGTAGCATAAAACGCTTTCATAATTTTGTTTCGTTCTTCCTCAGTACAAATATGGCACTGTTTTCCAAATTTCGTACAATAATTATATTCGCATGGATTTATGGTTTATGTCACTACGTAGTCTTTACCAGATAGTTTTCTCTTTTTCGCGTTCGATTAACTTTCATGAAGTGGTTCGATAGATTCTTTTTTTTTTCGATCACACGGGGCATTCCTTCGATTTTAAACTGGGTATATTTAGTTACATCTGAGAAAGATCTTGATGTTTTTTTATGATGAACGCAGTCTAGAACATCCATGTCAAAATGAGCCCAACACAAGAGCGCCTCACACTTTTTTTACTTGTCCCAAGTAACAAGTATTGGGACTTTATTGTTAAGTTCTAGTTTTCTAGTTCTAGAGAACTCGATTTTTAGCAGTATTTTCGATATAACTCGAAAAGTACGAAAAATATCGAAAATTATTATAGAGGCATTTTGATACCTATATCTTTTTAATATTTACAACACCCTCATTTAACTTTTCTCAGTAAGAGCTATAGTTTTTTTGTTATTTACAAAAATCCGATTTTTTCAACTTTGCGAATTTTTTAGGTTACGTTCGCCATTCCGGCGCGAGTTGAAAGAAATAGAAACTCATATTTAAATTTCATTTCCTATCCGCCCATATATTTTTTATCCAGGTAGGAATTTTTGCCACCACTTGCCCAGAATGCTTGGACTAATATACGCATATTTATAAAAGGAGAACTAAAGTCTGCTCACTTAAACGTTGCAGCGTGAGCCAGGATAAGGAACAAAATATGCACTGGCGATTGGCCTAGACGCCAGCCAGATTTGCATATATAAATGTATAATAATATATATAATAAATGTGTATCTACCTCTGGAGTGGCTGAAAAAATTAAGTAACACAGTAAGGAACAAAATAATGTTTTTATTAAAAGTTTTAATCACCGATATGACAAATGGTATTCATTAAATTATTTTATTTTTATTACGTATTAGGGTATGCCCCTAATAATTAACTATTTAAATTTATGTCATCCTCCAACATAACCTTAAAATTCAAAAGAAATTTCTTTAGCGCTCAGTACTACTACAGTCAGGCAGATTTGGCAGCAGTGTTCGCTGGTCGCATGTTTTACCGCTGATGACGTGCATCGGTTTCTGTTTCGATCTGCTACATATATAATTATTATCCGAAATTACACGCCGAACGAGACAGAGACGAAATTAACGATCCTCTGGGCTTTATTTATAGCTGTGTAAAACGGGCTTCTTAATACTACCTCTACATTTTGTTAAACCAATAACTAGTAGGTAAGTACGGCGATGCACGTGTCGACCACGGCGATCACGCTTCTGCATAGTGTAAGTATAGATTTATAGTTCATACATAAATTCAGTGTGGGTTTATGTGAACTTCATACTAGTGAATTTATAAATAACGAACTGAATTAATTTATTAATAAATTATATAAGAAAAATATAATGTATCCCTTAATATTAGCTGTCGTGCTTTAACAGTTAATCATATAATAACAAAATCATGTGTTTTAAATTTCTATTCTTTCAGAATAGTATAGCTATTGTATACCTATTACTCGTATGTATACAATTTATTTCTGAATAATTTACAATTATTCTTTCCGCAATTTTCTTTGTTAAAGCGTAATGTCGTTGAAACGAAATCTTAATCGAGTTTTTATTTATATAGTCATCCGCAATATCCGCCTTTGTGGTCGGTTTATACAGATATCCTAATTAGGCCAGTAGAAATAGGAATAGAATCACCGTTTTTGAGGAAAGTCTATATACAGCGATATTTTTGAAAAAAGTTGAAGGTTTTGGTTTTGCGAACATGTCATAGACGCGGACAATTGGTAGGTAGGGAAGGTTGTTGTATATACATATTTTGTTTGGGGAAGGTTGTTGTATATACAATTTTCCGATGACATTTCTGAGATATTCATTATATATATATATATATATATATATATATATATATATATATATATATATATATATATATATATATATATATATATATATATATATATATATATATATATATATATATATATATATATATATATATATATATATATCTATCTATCTATCTATCTATTGGTTTTTCTCGTTTTTTGGAAAAACGTTCTGAAAAATGGAAAATTTTATAAGAGATAATTTGTAGGGAATTTAGTTACGCACTTTTTTTATTTTGCATTTTCCGATCCGGTGCACCGCCTTCGAGATATTTTGAATTTTATATCGAAAAAACGTATATATAAATACCTTCCCCCACCTACCAATTGTCCGCGTCTATGACAACACGTTCTAGATCCCAAATCTTCAACTTTTTTAAAAAATATTGCTGTATATAGACTTTTCTTTCTCTAAGCCCTATTTCTGCTGGCCTAAATAGGTAATACGTGAGATTTGTTCTAGTATTAGATTAATATGTTTTAAACCAATTAAGAGAGTTTTCAGTTTCATAGCTATGTATTATATTATTGCTCATTTCCCTATTTCGTATTTAATCGCAATGAAGAGCAAACGTAATATTTAAATTAATATATAATCAGCTTAAAGTATTTCTGAATTTGGTTAGAAGCTTTGGTTGTGGGTTAGTGGATTTGTCTTT
Source organism: Tetropium fuscum (assembly GCA_964058915.1). NCBI lineage: Eukaryota > Metazoa > Arthropoda > Insecta > Coleoptera > Cerambycidae > Tetropium > Tetropium fuscum. The sequence goes on along the minus strand of CAXKVY010005519.1, from coordinate 12,086 downwards.
ATATGTTTTCTTTTGTTATAATTGAACACAGAATTTATGTCGTAGAATATTTGGCACATTTCAGCGATACGTAAAGTTCGCCACGCATTACCATATCGCCACGTTCTCTATTAATAAATTAATTACAAAGGTTCCTATCGTATTTTTGAGGTGAAAACTTCCTCATGCGCGTTTTGCTGGGGAGTGAACATAAAGAATACAGATAAAAAAATAATTTTATATAACAATATTATCTTGTTGATTCACCGAACTGATAACCAATCCATTATATAACATAAATATAATTTATGTTGTATATTTTATCACACTTTCCCCCTCATTGCGTTGTTGTTCAACTCTCGTGTGGCAAACATTAGTTGCAATAATGTTGCAATAAGTGGAAATAATAAATTATAAGGAAATAAACAATTGGTGGTAGTAATGAGTAAATATCACTTTTACAACATAAGGAAATGTGAAACAATATCAGGATTATATTTTTTTCTACCACCAGTTTATTTATTTAAGATTAAGATTTTCTTTCAGACCTCATTTTAAATAATATTGAAGGTTTTAGATAACTGTTTACTTTGCAGACCGTTGCTAAGCAACGGGTATTCGATTTACTTTGATAATAACAAACATTTAATTGACGTTCACAAATAACCAAACAATTTTCTTCTTTATTTGCGAAATAATAAATAAAAAGTAAATAAACAATTAGGGGTAAACTGTAATTATAATTTTTACAAAATAACGAAATGTGAAACAGTGTTAGAATTTTATTTCTTTCTAGAACCGGTCTTTATATGGTTTTCAGACCTCGGTTTATATCCAGAACCTTTTGGATACTTACTCGTAAAAATAACTTATTTTTAACTATTTCAACTTTCGCTTGTGTTTTAAAATTAAGTAGAAATTCCCACACCTGTAATTTTTAGCCAAGCAGAAGCTTAATATTTATTTGGTTACCATGGCAACCCACAAAATTCCCGAAAATTTTCCTTCTAAGAGTCAGAAGTGTGTGATTACATCGGACATTTTTTGACAGATGCATAAAGCAGAGAGATGTTTTTTCATTGTTTGACATTTCATTCATGTTACATAAGTATTACAGTTGAGTGATATAATTTTCTCACTCAATGGTATTACGTAGGTACATTGTATTACGATAAATAAAAAACCAGTTTTTATATCATATACCTATACCTACATTCCATATTTTCAAAAACATTTATTTCAATAACATTAATACTTAATTACATTTGAAATTCTTCGGTCACTTTTTCTTTTTTAGAGGTGAGTATACTGGATGAAAGGTTTTACCGATTTTAGTAGATTAAATTTAGTTAACAACGAGTCTCCGTGCCTTCCGTGCCTACTTGTTCAACTTGTTAAACTAAAAATGACGCATTCATTTCATGAAATGTATCGGTAATTACTAAGTACTGGTATTATCCCCCCGAAAATTCTGAATCGTCTATACCCAACAATTATACAATGATTCTTATAATAATGATGATATCATTGACGAATATCATACTATTTTTATGTATTTATTATCATTATTTCCATGCTTAAGTTGTGTTTAATTTAAATACTGCGCCGTTATTTAGGCAATTCATTTAAAGCGTCCTGAGATTCGCATTAATTCACTACGGATAATAAAATTCAAGTTGTGTTCCATCTCGAGTTGGAATATTTCCCTTAATTAAAGTTCGGTATTATCTTTTTGCTAACGGATAATAAATTTGTGAGCGTTTAAAATATTTGAATATTCGCTAAAAGGTATTACCATGAAATTATCGCGACCTCATTACATTACCGTCATCGCGAATCCGATCCTAAGAAGCTTAGCCAACGAGACCCGCGTAATAGCCCAGTCTGTACTCTTACCGCGCGACATTTTTAACCCCACGGATTCCGTGGGGTTCCGTGCAGGGATACGATCTTGTACCAGAACGAATGTATGTAAAATGGTTCTTAGGAGGTTTGGTTATATCCGCTGTATGCCTACTGTGGTGTTTTGTCCTTTGTATAGTAATGTTAGAGGTTGAAAAGGTAACCTGTATCTATATATGATATATACGAAGACAGATTCATACAAAAAAGAAAGCAAAAACATTGTACACAACTACAAGTCAACCTCTAGAGGAAATAGGTGTACATTTGAGCGGAAATGTATATATAGACAATACAGTAGAATACATGGAAATGCAGTGTAATTCAATGGAATGCAGTGGAATACCAGGGAGTACAGAGGAATACAGAGAAACATAAAGGAATATAAAAAATACATGGAAAGGTAGGGTTGCTATAAGGGAACTAAATCAAGGAATATGGGGATTATACAGTTACATATTCCTTGAAAGGGAATAAGTTATTACATTGGAATTGAGATTACAATGGAATACAAGGTAGTACAGAGAAAATGGAATACAGAGAAATATAAAGGATTATAAAGAAATACATAGAATGGCACCTGGGGAAATAAGGAAAAATATGGATATTATTTATTATTAAACTTACATATTCCTTGATACGTAATATAGGTGAACATTTTTTGGGTAGTGGTTGACCCCTACCCTACTTAGCTATGGTTAATGCTGAATAACTGAACAATTCAACTGAAAGACACACAAATTCAGAAATAGAAATTTGACGCAAATTGAGCCACATAAAACGGTGCTACTTGCTACTCTACCGCGGGTACGCAGCTAATCAAAAGGGATCGCTCACTTGATCGATATTATTCTGGCTAGTTACGAGGTACTAAATCTGTCTCATTCTTTTTCGAGCAGTAGCTTACAACAACGTTAGTCAGATACCCTAATAGTCACATATAATGGACCTCTTTGTGTGCTGTCTTTGTCGTTTTATTATTTTTTTTTAACAAAGAACGCAAGCGTTCTTTGTTAAAGAGCATGTTTTATATTAAGAATAAATCACCGAATATTTTCAGTAGGTACAACATTTATAGTTGCTTGTCGACTACTAATAAAATGTTGGTTGGTTGCATATTTTTCTTTAATTTAATTATCTCTGTTATTATCGCTGGACATGCAGCTTTATATATAGCACGGTATGTCTTTAATGATTGATTTATTGTTAAACATATTTCTAGTATTAATAAAACTACTGATTTATAATACGCATGTTTTCTTTGTTTCAGGTAAGTTCAAAACGCAGAAGCCAGGACTAGACAACCAATAAATGGGGTAAACATTACACAATAATATGTAGATGCATGGTGGTCTGTATTCTAATTTATTCTTACATTGGTTCTTGAACAAACTACGTTTTGAACTGGTTTATCATTAGAAAATTTGGTAGTAGTGCCGATGGCAAAATGAATGCCTATACTAAACCTAGAAGCTTATAGTCACTGCGTCATCACTAATAGAACATTGCAGATAAACACAGATATAAAGGGTCCGCCAATAGGGACGCTCGATCTTTGACAGCTCATGGCGGCCATGTTGTTTGTGGTAGAGTTGGCAAACGTAGTTGTTATTATTCAGTGTATCTTCACAAATCACCATGAACCAATTCAGCCGCGAGCAACATGTGCAAATCGTTAAAACTTATTACGAAAATCATTCATCGGTTCGAGCAACGTTCCGCGCGCTCCGCCAATTTTACGGTGCAATTGATCGTCCTGCTGAGTCGACTATCCGTCGTTTGATTAACAAATTCGAGGCAACCGGTTCGGTGAACAATCAGCCAACACCGACGCGTCGTCGAAACGTCCGATCTGCCCAGAATGTCGCCGCTGTGCGCGATAGTGTGCGTGAAAATCCGCGACAGTCAATTTCACGTCGCGCACAGGAACTCCGCCTTTCGGAAACATCACTTCGCCGAATCTTGCATCTGGATTTGGGCATGCATCCGTACAAGATCCAGCTGACACAAGAGCTCAAAATAAACGACCATAGACAGCGCCGTATCTTCGCTGATTGGGCTTTAGAGCAGTTGGAAGTCGACCCCGATTTTGGTCGCAAAATCATCTTCAGCGATGAGGCACATCGCGGGCCGGAGGCATCATCGGGCCGTATTTCTTCGAGAACGACGATGGTGTGTCCATCACGGTAAACGGCGAACGATACAGATCCATGATAACGAACTTTTTCTGGCATGAAATCGACAATATGGATGTCGAGGATATGTGGTTTCAGCAGGACGGCGCTACGAGCCACACAGCGCGCGCCACAATGGATCTTCTGCACGAGCGCTTCGGAGGAATGGTTATCTCGCGCGGAGGCGACATCAACTGGCCACCGAGATCGTGCGATTTAACCCCACTAGACTATTTCTTGTGGGGTTTTCTTAAATCACAGGTCTACGCAAACCAACCACAAAACACTGATGCCCTCAAAGTCAACATACGCCACGCCATCGATGAAATACAGCCCGATTTGTGCGCCAGAGTAATTGAAAATTGGACTTCTCGTATGCGCGCCACCCAGCGAAGCCGAGGTGGACATTTGACCGATATTATTTTCCATACATAATGCCTTCGAATACTCTTTGAAACAAAAAATAAATTTCATTTATACCTCTCACACAACTTGCTTTATTTCATTTTAAAGATCGAGCTTATTGGCGGACCTTATATATATATATATATATATATATATATATATATATATATATATATATATATATATATATATATATATATATATATATATATATATATATATATATATATATATATATATATATATATATATATATATATATATATATATATATATATATATATATATATATATATATATATATATATATATATATATATATATATATATATATATATATATATATATATATATATATATATATATATATATATATATATATATATATATATATATATATATATATATATATATATATATATATATATTCAGACCTCATATATATATATATATATATATATATATATATATATATATATATATATATATATATATATATATATATATATATATATATATATATATATATATATATATTCAGACCTCATTTATATATATATATATATATATATATATATATATATATATATATATATATATATATATATATATATATATATATATATATATATATATATATATATATATATATATATTCAGACCTCATTTATATATATATATATATATATATATATATATATATATATATATATATATATATATATATATATATATATATATATATATTCAGACCTCATTTATATATATATATATATATATATATATATATATATATATATATATATATATATATATATATATATATATATATATACATATATATATATATATATATATACCTCTATATATATATATATATATATATATATATATATATATATATATATATATATATATATATATATATTTGCAGTTCGTGTGCAATAAAGACAGCAGCAGATTGTAATGTTCAATTAGTGATGACGCAACGACACAGATTATTTAGTTTTAGTATAACTTCTCTATATTCAAAAATAAACACAGTATTTGAGTGGACAGTCCCGTTTTAGAACTGCTCAAGCAATACTTTCACTTGTAGAATTATAATGTGATATCGTAATTGGCAAATTTAATTGTTATTTAAATGGTTTATCCAAAGATGTTTAGAAATATGACAAATATATTATGTAAATATTAAATTGGGCTACGTAACTGTATATTATTTTGATACTGGAAATATTGTCTGAAAACTCCTAAATTATTATTCATTATAAAATCGTATAGCCACACATTCTTATGCCATGTGACAATATTATTACAAATCTTGAAATTGTTTAAAAAAGTATAAGATATCTCCTCGTGTATATAAATCCGGAACGTTAAAAGATACACAAAGTTCTAATTTAAAACTACTTAATAATTTAAATATGGATACAATGAGTAAAGAATAAGAACAGTTATGTTTCGCAATAAATACTCCAGTGATCGCCCACTTAAGTATAACACGAGTGGTTGTGCTAGTCGGTTTGTCAGATCATGTATTGTTTTTGTAATATTTTTCAAACGACGTTAAATGAAATAATGTTTGCTCTTTTTGACATATAAGAATATTTTTTTATACATTTTTAATTTTTCCATAGTTGAGGCTAGGTGGCGCTTAGTCACAGGCGTATCACATAGATATTTCTTGTATAACTTCGGAACGTGCTTTGGGTGAACACGCCTTTTTTCTGGCTGATGCTCCGTTGTTGTCTTCTTCAATTTCAACCTCTTCGACAAACTCAATTTTATTCGCAATTTGGTCTTTGATCCCGCTACCCAGGTAACAGAGCCGTCATATTAATGACCGTTTTTGGTCATATTTCTGACATAGGTAACCGAAATTATGACGTAAGACGTCTGGCGTACCTTAATTTTACGCCAAAACATCATCCTGAAAACGTCCATTAAATGACGTAAGATTGCCTCCTAGTTATAACCTACCTGTCGTCATAATGGCATAATTTTTACTTTATGCTTGACCAAAATACTGTGCCTAAATGACATAGAATTGCATCTTTAATATATCATATAAATGGCGTTATATGTATATCTTTCTGCAGCGCTGCTGACATCTAAATAACGTTACTAATACTTTTGGTTATGACGTTACGTCGTCCCTAAAATAGTACCATAGAGCTGTAGTACCATCAGAGTGTCAGTACCAACCTTTATGTATTTTAAAATGAACCTGTTGCAGTTTACGGCTAAAACTGCTCTGGAATCTCACCAACTCACCAGAATTGTCCTCATTGTAATTTCCAATTCACCAATAACAATTACTAATACAATTACCAATTCACTTCCAGGTTGCTGAAATTTGCCATTAAGCTGCTGCTAGTAGGTATTCAATATTCGAGTAGATCTACAACAGCAACTTATGAAAATAAGAGGGTGGAACAGAGGGTTCTTCTATTTGTGTACTATTATAGAAAAATTTAATGATTGTGTTTGTGTAAGAAACACGTCACCATACATACGTCTTATGTACGACCGAAATATGTCATCTAAAATACATCGTGTTTTGTACATATGACGTCGTCGACAAATAAGTACCAAAAAGTATCTGATTTTGTTCAAGATCTCCCGTTCTTTGCTCGTCATGTTTAACTTCATCCTCTAGACCTACTTCACCTATATCGTTTCCAAGTTTATTTTGACAAGTAGTCATATTATCTTTCGCACCTGTAAAAAAATGTTAATTAATGGAGTTGATAATGTACTGACCTTACGTATCATTAAAAAGTGTCCAATCGATAAAAGTGTACCCACTTCCAACAAAAATATTATAGTATCCAATATTATATCATGCGACATACACACATTTCGACAGAAATACCTTTTTTGCACTAATAGATGGCATTAAAATCTAGTTTCGACAAAATCTGGAGTTACACCCTTTTCGGGTATATTCGACGATATGCCGAATATATTAATAAATTTAGCTTCTTTTCGGAAAATAATGGATGTGGATACAATTACAATCCAAATATCGGTATATTATAGAGCTAGTGTGTTGTAGTTTTCCGGCTTACTTTCTGCTGAAGGCACGATCTCCGCTGATAGACAGAAACTATATCGTAATAAAATAACTGTGGCAGAAAAAAGATAATGACTCAGAAAATAATCCAGCTGTTACAAGATATATATGCCGTTCGAGTCACCTTATGTACGTCAAAAGGAACGCACCGCTTGCTCTGAGGAGATATGAGCAACTGCTTATACCCGGGCTGCGTTTCGCCGGAGGCATTCTCAATTTTAATTGGAGTTTTCACTCGATTGATTCCGAGATACCGATGGCATACGTCGAAACAGATCTTTGAGAACTTTGCCACCAGTTCATGCGTGTGCTTCTCGCCAGATTCTCCCGACTTGATCAAAATTCAGTAATCAACTCTTGTGAGTTGTATCCCTTACAAGAAGGTATTTACGAACATACGTTGCCCATGAGTAGCATCTTCGTTGTGAGTCTATATTATTACATTACATGAGAGACCAGATTAAATCATATTGAATTACATTAAACAAATTAATAAATGTTCATGTGCATGTACGTGGTTCTGTTTATTATAGACTCTGTGGTGGATTATGATCAGCAGCGCTTACCTCAATGCGGAGGTAAATAAAATACTGGATCATATGAGTAGTTATACCACTTATTACCAGCAAAAAATAACAATCTCATATTTCTTGTAGCGATATAAATAAACTTTGATATAATAACACTTGATGTCATTTTAACGATGTTGACATATCAATTTAATACGCCATATTAGTGTCCGCTTAGATGCATTATATATACGCCATCAGGGTAGGGTTATAAGGATGGGTTTAACTAAACAAATTAAATTTACAAGCTCACTTCCTGGTTTGCTAATGTATGAGTATTACGTAAATATTCTAATTTTTAATTAGTAATTGGAGATTTATCAATTACGATGTACCTACATTTAGACGGTCTCCTCCATGCTTTCGTTATAATACTGCCAAACGGGCACTCTCCATTCCTTTTGGATATACAAATATATGCGAGCACTTCAGTTAGAAAACATTTTTGTATGCAGTTCACGTGGCGCCCCAAAGGGCCTGTTAACTTCTTTAGCCCCCATTTACTATTACTATACTTTTTTTCTGATATTCATATAAGTTCACAAAATTACGCCTTTGAAAAAAAGTAATTAAGAGTGATAAAATTTCAATTTTATATATGTTTCAACTTTTTTAAATATTTAATGCGCTTTAGACAGTCTGTTTTAAATGGTTTCAATAAAAATATTTACTATTTTATGTTTCTCTTTTTACGTGAGCTTTTCTTTATATAGAAAATATTTTTTTCAACAGGCAACGGATCAATTGTCACCAGTCGGATGGATTAAAATATCACATTCAAATAATGCTATATTAACTTGTCATTCGTGATTTTTTAAAAAAGTTCATTTCTCAGACCGGCCGTTTACAGTAGGAGTCCCAAAATTAACTGTTTTGCAGACTCGTGTTGCATGTCAGGTATTTCGAGAACATTTTGATAAAAAAAAACAACTTAAGAGAAATATTTTTTGGAGGAGGATTCAATAGCATATTTTGGAACAATAAGAATAAATGCAGGATCGCACTCAGAATATTGATGTGGAGGTGATATCATAATATAATAGTAAAAGTAAAATTAATTCTTGTCCATGCCTTTTTCACTTAAGCCCTCCAGATCCACCATCTTGGATGCGCCACTGGAATAAATACATAATATTGTGTATATTAATAAATGCATAAAAGTGCTGGATCTGTCGAAGCTATGAGAATTTCTCTATGATATCTAAGACCGTGGAAACATAATTTCAAGGAGTGACGTCAAATGTAGCACCGACGCGACGACAAGTGACGTCAAATGTATCACCGTTAAAAATTTGCACGTTGAATTGAAATCTGCAACGAGCACACATTATTTTTTTTAAGATGCTTTCGTTAACAGTATCTAAAATTCACTATTTTAGGTAAAGTTTAATATATAATAGGTACGTAAATTACTTTTCGTCCCCTTTATTTTTGGTTTGATATAATTTAATATAAGAACACAAAAAAAAAGTATCTGTTAACTTATGATTATATACCTAATTTATTATTAAGCTGGATATATTTGTTTCACGCATGGGTTTATCACAAAAGATAGATTGATATATGTAGATACCTATAGGTATTACGGATTTTTTAAATGGAAAACCACTGAAGCAGTTGGAAAATAAAATATAACAGCACCTACGTTATTTTAAATATATTAATTAAACGCACGCCTAAATGCACAATTTCCAATGTCTCAACTTGTTGGAAGTATTTTTTTTGTAGACATTTCTGCAAATATAATAAAAAATCCATAATTTTGTTCGATCGGATTATGTCGTGTAGTAAAAAAACGTTTGTTTCGTTGACTAATTTCAATCCTTTGTTATATTCAACTCGGAGATGTTTACATTAACATAAACCGGAAGAGAAACCACTCCGGCGTGTTAAGTGTAAATCAATGTGTCGGAAAGCAGAGGTGATGGGTCCGATAACCATAACGGTACACGTTGATCACATGCAAATGGTGATTGTAAGATTACATGCGACAGGTAGAGCTTTTTTGCGGGATCGATGAGATCTTCCTCGTCGGGGAATAAGAGAAACTGACATGGCAATAGAGATATTAGGTTCGAGCTCGCAATATTGTCTTTGGAAACAGCGCTGCTTCCATTCGTTTTCATTAGAACGATTCTCGTTTCCTTCCTGCTGTAAGAGGGGCCAGCAACCCCTTCTCTTACCTTAGCTTAGAAGCGTACACGAAACCCAAGGGAAATTCACACCCGGCTCAAAAAATCGTATTAAAATGCTACCACCACCTAAGAAAAGGTTACACACCCCCCGACTGCCGACTCTCCCTAAATATCTGGGAAAAAGGATAGGCATCTTTTCCGCTGATATTTGCTTTTTAAATTTTCCGTGTCTCGCCCTGATTACCGCGCCCGAGCGCCGTAAATGGCTCTTCTGTGTTCCGAACGTTTAAGGTCGCCGGAAAATACTAAAAACAACGCGCTCATTTTAAATCGCAGGCCTTATTGAAAGCTATTCCCCGGAATAATTCTTGCCCGTGAACGGAGATTGGATAACATTTAACTAACTATGTTCAACTTCAATATTGATGTTTCTTTTCCTTTATTCTTTTAATAATGCTTTTTTGGAATAACGATAAAGAGTATAGTGCACGTTAAGCAGTGGCGGTTCGCCAGGGGGCGCGAATGACGCACCGCTACACCAAAATTTCCAATTTCCTTTGGATGTCCCATTTAGTTATTTTTAATATTTAAATTTTATACTTTACATATAATATATAGAAAACGTATTGTGTTTCTTTTATACGCGGAAATAAACGAAACAGTTTCAAGCGAATAGTTGGGCGGTTAATGCCTTCTAAAAAAAAATCATGGCCTTCATGGGGCGCGGCGAACATTAACCTTGCACCATACAATGCATTGCATAAGCAAGTGACGCGTATTGATATCAGTTGGTATTCCACTGCACTTCGTAGCCTTGTTGTAAGTGTTTTGTGGGGTTGTTTACCTGCGGTTGTCATGGCAACTAGGCGGCCAATATGTGAGTAAGATATCGCGTGGGCGAGCGGTTATCGCAGAAATCGAGTGCCGCATGTTTTGCATTTATACGACGACGACGCCTAGTGCCACCGATTAAATCAATTCTTAGTAATATTTGTTTTGTATCAGTGGTAGACATGTTTCCTATGTATGATGATCCAGTTTGTATTGTATTAGAAATTTTCTAGATGGAAAATGAAGACAAAAAGGATTTTTTGATCACAACACCGCTCCAAATTACTTCTCGTTTTGATGAGTATGGTTCTCTGTAGGGTTCTACATGGAACTTGTTGCCGAATTATGCGTCTCATATAATGATTCCTTATATACTCGATGATATTAAGGTCCGGACGAGAAGCAGGCCAGTTTATTCTGGCAAAACATCATGAAGTGCGTGCGGTCGTGCATTATCGTTCATAAGAAATATTAATTATCACCAACAGAGGGACCGCCTGGGATCACATGGGGTTCAAGAGTGTCTTTTATGTATCGATCGGCTATCGATCGCGAGCACTAGTTCCGTGCGCCCATGGAAAGAAATTCTTCCTCACACCATGATCGAGCCACCAATTTTATTTTTGTCGGGAGATAATTAAAAGGCATTTTTCGTGCGTTTAAAACATCTTATTTTTTGTGGCATCTGCATTTTTAATCATAACGCACGCATAAACATATCTAGATATCTACACAAAAAAGTGTTCCCCGTAAATGTCCCTCCGAGAGACTGCTTCCTAGGAAATTGTAGATAGACATTTCGGTGAAACATCAATCGCTCATTCTTATGTTTACAAACAACTCTTCATGGGATATAACGTAAAGTAGTAAAAAATAACCAAAAAAATATGAAAATTAGTCAAATAGCACTTAGGAATTACTTATTGATAATACAATTATAAAGTTACAGGGTGGTTAAATTAGTATGGACTATTTGACACTGTATCTCCGTTATCATCAGGATTTTACTGTT
>CAXKVY010005518.1:0-18477 GCA_964058915.1 Tetropium fuscum | reverse complement strand
AAAATTTGAGGTCTCATAATTTTTTTACTTTTAGTCCAATTTTGATAATTTTTTTAGAATAGTGTAGATAAAAGGACTAATTTCAACTTGCATATCCAGTCTTTTGTTAACTGAGGACGGTTTAGGTATTATACAGGGCTAACTAAAAGGTTGTTATATAACCCTAACTTTAAAACACTCGGTGGAATAATTTCGTAACCAAATTCTTTAAAAATACCAATTTTTGTTAAGAACCATTCCTTTCCTACATTTTGTTTTTTGGTCCATGTCTTTAGATACATTGGTTCATTTTTAAGAGCAAAATGAATTTGTCACCAACAGTTTACTGTTAATTTACTCTGCTGTTACAAGTGATATGTAAAACGTAGGCGGCGTATGTCAACCAAAAAACAATGATTAGGTGTATGCAATCTCATTTTGACACATTTTTAAAAACAATACGGTGTTGAGGAATATTCAGCAATTTAAAATAATGAATCGTGTGAGACATTTGACAGCATTGGAATGTGTAAGAGCGCAAACTCTGGTAGAAGAGGGTAGAAGTATGCGATATGTCTCTCGAATTCTGGGTGTTAACCATTCGACAATAAGTCGAATGTTAGAACGTCACAGGGCAACTGGTTCTCACTCCAGGAGATATGGGCAGGGTAGAAAAAGGGCGACGAATGTTAGGGAAGACCATTTTCTCCTCCAAAATGCTTTAAGAAATCGGACAGCAACAAGTTCACAATTGAAGAGTGAACTTGAGATGGTTAGAAATGTTCAAGTTTCTGCTCTTACTGTAAGGAGAAGACTACGGGAGGCAGGTTTGATCAGTAGAAGGCCCATAAAGGCACCAGAACTTACCAGGGCTCAGAAGGTAGCTCGATTACGATTTGCACGAGCACATGAAAATTGGATGACTCGAGGAAAGTCCTATTCTCCGATGAAACAAGAATAAGCCTAAAATCTTGTGATGGGCGGCAACGTGTGTATAGAAGATAAGGGGAAAGGGAAGCTGCCTTCAATTTCGTTCTAAACGAACCCTTTGGTCGTGGCTCCAAAATGTTTTGGGCGGGTATTTCTTTCGATGGCCGTACGGAGTTAGTCCATGAATAGGGACTAACTAGGCAATGAATACGGAATGCGGAATAGCAAGGGCAATGAATGCGGAATACTACGTAGAGAACATTCTCCAGGAGCATGTAATGCCCTATGCTCCGTTTATTGGTCCTGATTTCATATTCATGCAAGATAATGCAAGACCACATGTAGCAAGAATTTGTGTTGAGTACTTGAATGAAGTCCATATTGATGTTATGAACTGACCAGCACGAAGCCCGGATTTAAATCCCATCGAACACCTATGGGACATCATTAAGAGAGCAGTGAGACGACGTCTACCAGCCCCACAGAACCTTCAACAGCTGGAACAGGTTACTCTTCATGAGTGGGATAATATTCCTCAACCCGTCATTCAAAACCTCATTAGAAGTATGCCACGGCGGATTCAGGCTGTAATCCGAGCTAGAGGTGGCAACACAACCTACTAGGGATTAGCTCACATAATTTTATTTCTTTGTTTTCCTTTGTTTTCCTGTTAATTAAAAAATGTTTCTTCTCACCCTGAAAGTTTTTTCAATTGATTTCTGTATGGTGATACCGATAGTTTTGAACCAATGCATCTAAAGACATGGACAAAAAAACAAAATGTAGGAAAGGAATGGTTCTTAACAAAAATTGGTATTTTTAAAGAATTTGGTTACGAAATTATTCCACCGAGTGTTTTAAAATTAGGGTTATATAACAACCTTTTAGTTAGCCCTGTATAATACCTAAACCGTCCTCAGTTAACAAAAGACTGGATATGCAAGTTGAAATTAGCCGTTTTATCTACAGTATTCTAAAAAAATTATCAAAATTGGACTAAAAGTAAAAAAGTTATGAGACCTCAAATTTTAGCAAATATCAACGTGGTGCCATAATTTTGAACAGCAGTTTATATATATATATATATATATATATATATATATATATATATATATATATATATATATATATATATATATATATATATATATATTTATATATATATATATATATATATATATATATATATATATATATATATATATATATATATATATATATATATATATATATATATATATATATTTATATTTATATATATATATATATATATATATATATATATATATATATATATATATATATATATATATATATATATATATATATATATATATATATATATATATATATATATATATATATATATATTTAATACACTCACTCAGCAGCAAAATACTACTCGATCTACTCAAAATATTGATGAAGTTTGCTTATCAATAACTTTGTTAATTTAAGTCCGATTTGATTAATTTTTCATCTAGTAGCTAAATGTATAAAGAATCACCGACGATTTAAATTTAAAAAAAACTAGGCCAATGTCCATATTATACGGGGTGACACAAAAAGTGCTTTTTACTCTAACTTTAAAACGGTACAACGAAGTTCTGTAAAGGATTTAGGTTAAATGTTAAATGGTATCTTCCGCCTGGGTCCCTTATAATTAATTCTTCATTCAGCGATTTAACATTTTAGGCAGAGGCGAACCTAGACTATTTAAAAAGGATTATTTAATAGACATGCGCGACAGGCGAACATTTTTAATGTTTATTTTTCATTAAAAAGACATTGACATATTGAATATATAAAAAAATCATATTGATATATTTGGAACTACTATTGTACCTATTATGCCGAAGGGTAGTATCATGTTTTGTCTAAGTGATTTTAACGTTGATATTCTTGATTATGATAATAAGTCTACCAAATATGTATTCCATTATTGAGGGTTTTGGATATAAACAAATCCTCAGTCAACCGAACCGAAAACGATATATGAAAAGTGCAATCTCTGCATTTTCGAAAAATTTAGAAAAAACTAGATATTAAATTTACACAGTACAGGGTCATGTGTGTAAAAATAATGTTATTCAGTCTACGCAAATCGAACTAGATCTGGCCACAGCTATACAACTGCACTCTTAGAGATTACAGATGATATTTTTGGTGCAATGGGTAATTTAACTACATTGATATTACTTGATTTTTCGAGGGCTACAGTTTATAATTATAAATAAAAGAAGTATTTTTTTTTGAATGTTTCCCATTTTAAATATTATCTGTCTAGGATTAAAAACGGATTTTTGACGTAATTTTTCCAATATGCGAAAGGATAAATTTAATTTCTTTATCAGGATCTCAAAATGTATATTAATGTGTACCAATTTTCATCTCCTTCCGATTTTTTGTCCATGTAACCGATGTTTAAACGCCCTGTTGACTGACCTAAATCTCTAGAATATATACGAAAATTTTCTATATATCAAATATAGTATTGGATATAAATTGTATATAAATATGGTATTCCTCTAATATAGCAGTGGAAAAACTAATACTCGATTATGGTTGTGGATTTTTATCGCAATCTTGTAACTTATTAGGATAATCACTTATAGTTTAGGCATCTAACGAACATTTTTACTATTGCTATTAAAATACAATCTGAAGTAATGTTTTGTAACAATCTTTAGGGTTGCGGGCTGCACCTACCCGAGCTATTAACTTGACTAATGCAGGCAGACATAACGCAATTAAATATAATAGTTATGTACATAAATGAGCAGTTAGCCTAAGTTGCTTGTCTTTGGATATTATATTTCTGAATGACCTCCCCTATGAATTTTAAGGCTAAACGAAAATTAAGTATAGCATAAATAATCTATATACCTCATAGTTTTCTTTATATGAAAACGTTGCATTAACGGTAAACGTGGCTAGTCTCAGGTGAAGTACCGATAAGCAGAACGAGTAAGTCAATATCCTCGTCCACGATTAAAATTGCTTCATATTCCGATGCTAACAATTTTGCAGTTGAATGTGAAAATTTTGCCGACGTTACGATTTTACCCTGTCTTCAGCGCTCCATAGCTCCGTCACTATTGGTTGTACAAAAAAAGGTACGAGATCAATGTGGTAGGAAATTTCATCTTCTACAACTTTTGCAAGCGTTTTTTTCAAGGAGCGTTTTGCGTTAAAAAACACAACGAAGGCGTTATAATCTAACAGCTGGAAAAAGTGCCAATTTTTGATGGTTTTTGTTACTTCCCCAAGCGAGCTCAGTGGTGGGGATGACGGAAACTTAGAATTGTTATCTTCTACTCATCTTGAACAACATATAAAAATATGGGTGTGTGCTTATGACCACACGATAGAAGTGAAAACTTCTAATTTTCAAATTTTAAAATATATACTGTAACCGTCCGCCCGTATTACCACAACCCGCAATACAGTTAATCGCATTAACTTAACAGTTAATACAGTTACTTAACTTAACTTAACAGTTAATACAGTTACCCGCATTAATACAGTTTTCACTTCAAAAATGCTAGAACATACCTGAGTACGAAATATTTTCGCACACAGATGCTTAAGGCAACCGACGATAGATGTCGCCCCACTGTATGTCGCTCCAAAATACCTACTCATATTTAGCAAGTACTGCGACGGCAGTCCTCTCAATTAAATCCAATTAAATTCAATTCAGTTCTGTTCTATAATCCAGAAGAGATACAGAGAACATAGTTGGGTGTAAAATAACTAGGTAGAACTATACTTTTCTCATTAGTTTAAAATAAAAATGCAAATTAAAATATTGGGATTTTAAAAGAAACAACATATTGTACTGATTTTTTATTTCTAAATACACAATTTCCTGTTACATATGAATCTATAAAGTATTTTTCACAAGAACAACAGTCTTACTTCGTTTGATAATTTTACAAGCCATTGTTTACCCAACAATAAAAATCACATTTTGATACAGGAATTGTACACATCTAATTGTACACGAATAAAAATCTGCTACACATTTTTCGCTTCATTCTACTATAGTTCTGTTGTATAATCCAAAAAACATACAGAAACATACCTAGTTGGGTATAAAAAAAAACTTAAAGATTAAATTAAATGCGTTTAAGAATAATATTGCGTTTTCCAATTTTTATTTTTAATGTAGCAATATGGTATTTTTATGTATAATTGTCACCATTAAGTTTTTATTAATTTATTTAAACCTCCGTTTCTCAAAATAAATATAATGTATGCTTGCCGAATCGCCGAACTTCATCTACAATAATTTGCCGGGAAAATATATTGTTACTATTTAAAAATATCGATGACGTCATATCCGGAACACCTGGTGTGTTATCTTAAGCCGGCATCCCACAGCGCGTGGCTCGGCAAATCACGAGCAAGACTCGCCGAGCCACGCGCCATGGGAATGGACGCGCTCGTCATTTCCGGTTCGTCTTACGAGTAAAAGGAAGGCAAGCAGCGTTTTCGGGCTCGGCTCGTATACTTTCGACCCGATCCAACGACTATCGAAGCGTGTTGCTGAGTGCGATTTAAGTTTCAATAGCATATTGTAGTTGCGGAGGAAAAGAGCTATTAATTTATTTTGGAAATGGAATAGTCAAACGATATAGAGTTGAGAGTTTTTATCGTTATACGAAGGGGAGCCAGCGATTTGGAATCAAAGAGATCCAAATCATAAAGACAGAAACCTTATGCGTGATGCTTGGAAACGTATAGAAGGGAAAATGAGTGTGAAATTTTCAGTTTCAGAACTGAAAAAAAGGATGCCTTAATGGCGACCTTTAGAAAACTTCTACAAAAGGCTAATGCTTCTGCAAAAAGTGGATCTGGATCCCAGGATGTGTTTAAACCTGATTCGTTTGCCTATGAATTTATGTTCCGGTTTTTACACGGTGTTTATATGCCGAATAAAATAACATCACCAGTATCACCACATTGTCAGGCATCAAATACCTCAGGTAACTCGGAATCACGATCAACTCCAATTTACGCAAGTGCTACTGAGGAAGATGGAAACACAAACGACTACCCACGTTTGACAATTTACTTACTTTGTAAACTTTTTAAAGTACCTTGTAAGACGGAAACTTTTTTTATTAAAATATTTTGCATTTATTTTGCGTTTATTATTGAACTGTATACCTTTCTTAATTTCGACCTTTAATTCATCTATGAGTGCTCTGCAGACGTCATTTACACACCGAGAAACAGTTTGCTGGGAAAATTTAAAGAAGTAAACTAAAATTCCTCTAAAACTGTCTCAGGTGGTTAAAACTTTAACGTTACTGCAATTGACCATATGAGTTAGGTTACGAAAATCCATGGGTTCCTAAACACACTTCAGCAAATTTGACTACCATGTATTTCTTATGGGAGATTCAAAATAGTGATTTTCAGACGTGAATTTCTCGTGTTTTAGGTATTTCTTAGTATTTAAATCTATTATACTTCAAACTTTAAACATATTTCTCTACAATTCAAACACAAATTGTTTTTTTAGACCTATGAGTTAAATATACAAAATATTTGAAATTAAAGTGTCTGTTTTCCATGGACGTACGCCGCGTATTAGTTTAACATTTCTTACGCAAGAGCGCCAGGTCAGCTGAGTCAGGTTAAGGGTTATGTTATGGACTGTCCGTGGATTGTTTATTTATTTATTTGTTTATTACTATTTTGGTCAATGTTTATCTATTTTTTATATTAATGATATAATAGTATATCATTAATATATTATATACTGGTATATTATATACCAGTATATAATATATAATATAATAATATATTATATAATAATAATATAATATAACAGATACTACACAGCAAACTTGATGATACTGATGGAAATGGCTCGGAAAAACATAGATTTTCTGCACTTATTCTTTACATATGCATACTCTGAATAAGTAACAATCAAACTGAAAAACTTAAATCTAAAAACTGTTTAAAACTTAAATCGTCTAAGAAGAAATCACATATTGTTCCACTTATGATTAGGTAGGTACCTACTCTATTTTCACCCATTTTTTAACCAATAGTCAAAATCAATTATTTGCAATCAGAAAAAAATAGATCAAACTGCAAAACGTGAAATAGGTAAATCAAAATAAAATTAGATTTGAGACTAGAATGTTAGAATGTTACAAGGTAGGTAACCTAACGAATATAAATACAAATTCAGGGATGTTGCTACAAATATTGCCGGTTTTTAAATTAACACAATGAATTTATAATTTATTATGTAAGAAACAAGAAACTGTTATTAGTAATTATAGAGATTTTATTCTTATTAAAATATATTTTTATCTAAATTTTACAATCCTGTATAATAACTATCATAACATCCCATCCGCAAAATTATAACCATGTCAAACCCCCACTCCGAACTATATATTGGATCAACCAACAACATACGTTTTTTATACAAACATCGCCTTCAAAAATTCGTAATATTTTTATTTTAATAATGTTTAAGTCATTTTTGAACAGTCTCTCAGTCAACTAAAATATCAAAAAATGTATTTATTCAACTTTTTTCACTAAGAGACTTATTATATCACAACGTCTACAACGCTCTGAACTTGAGTCCCCATAAGACATCAATACATTAATTTTTAAACTAGGAACCCCCGCCAATTTGAAATCCTAACCTAACTAATATGGTCAATTCTTTCCTGAACTGGTATGCTATCTCTCAAATTTGTATTATTTTTAGCTATAATTGGGCTCAGTTTATTTAGAAAGTATTCTAAATCAGTGGCTGACATCCTACAAAAATTTTCAAAACATCCGGATGGTTCTTGACGTAAATATGATAACATATTTGAGGCACTATAACTGAAAATTAAAATACTTTGCATTAAAAAACCATGGACTAGACAAGGGCGGATCCAGGGGGGCAGTAGGGGTACTTCCCCCCCCCCCGAGATGCCCGAGAAGTTGAAAAGAAATAATGGAAAAATAAGAAATAAAATTTAAATTCCGCGTTAGTAATTTTTTGTCAATTTGCAATGCGCCACATGGCAATTTTATGTTTCATTTCCATAAATCTATCAATCAATATTGAATTGAAATTCTTATGTGCCAGAAAACATCGTGACCTTCAAATTTCTTGAAAATTTTGCCTGCGGCGCTATTATTCAGACATTTTGGAGGAAGGTGGCTTCAAAAAACATTTTTCTGAGCAACTCACATTACAACAGTATGTAAAACAATTTATAAAGTTATACAAATATATAGGTATTTACATAGTGCGGCTTTTGTACAAAGCTACTCTCCACCATCGCCTTTTCATTCTTTTATGCTTCATTTTCACAAAACTATCTATCATGATGTAGTATGCGGCCGCAGCACAAGCTGCAACACGTCCTCGTCGATTATTCACGTTCAAAAGTTCAAACTGAGGTGAAGTGTTGTACGTACCTCACTGGCAAGACTAAATAGCAAGTTTTGCCGAGCCAACACGAATCCGCACAACGAACTTACACACGTCGTGGGAATACCCATCCACTTGCCAAGCCTTTTAACGAACCAGGCCTGGGCGAGCTTCCAAAAGCCCAAGCCACGAGCCAGGTTTGCTAAGCCACGCGCCGTGGGATGCCGGTTTTATGGTATATTACATCAAAATAAGTGTAAATAAAAATATAAATCATGTAAATAAAGTGTCCGAGGCGTATCTATGTAATAGAGACGTTTCTATGTAATGTCGCGACGTTTCTATGTAATAAAACATCTTAAAAAATATTAAATTTATACGGTACTTTTCTAATGCACTGTTTATCCAGGGCAGGATAAAATACAAATAATATTTTTGTTAGGTGAATGTTATTTAGAACAATGGAAAATCAGAACCTAATATCTAATATAAAATAATTTTCTTTAGCGTACTGCTATTTGATGTTGACACTTTTATTTATTGCAAAAGGAAAAACAGAAACTGCCCCTTCGCTAAATATTGATGCGGTATGCAGCCGGTTTTAACTTCCATAATAAAATAATTTTTATATCGTTATTAGGTATTTAGGTTATTAGGTAAGGTTATTCGGTATATATGAAAATGTGAATTAGGCTTGAACGAAAAATACGTAGTTGATGGGAAAATTATAGTGTTTATTATCCTGCCCTGGTGAAAAACTGTACGTACTTACATGGTAATATAATATGAAAAAAATAATAAATTTAAAGTTGTGTCATACCTATATGACGAAAATAAATAGGTACTTACTTTACATTCTTCAACTAGATGTAGATTATATTGAAGCAAATTTAAATGTTAGAAAACACCATAGATCAATATTCTTTTTGCTTTCTTTCAAATATTAGGCCTTGTGTAGTTAGCACCCTTGAATTTGAAAATATAGACTTTCGTGATCTATATCGATTGCCCATCGTTAGGCCATATTTGCCCAGTGGACAATGTTTTTTGCCCACTAACTGAAAACGAAAAATCGATAAGTTATCCGCCATATTAACATCGGTTTCGCTAAACCATTCGTTTGCCCAGGTTTTACCCACGTATGGTCAGTGATTGTCTTATTTGCCACCTTTGAAAAACTAAAAGAAATATTTCTCTCCCGCGATTAAAATAAGAGAAAACACGTTTTTAGAGACGCTTCGTTGGCCCATAATATAAATATATATAAAACGGAAAAATAAGATTCCGCGCAGGACGGTAACAGGAATAAGTCTCGTTGGGCAAGTGAATTTAAGCTGAGCAGACAAAAGCAGGCTAAGCAAACGAAATTCAGGTTGGGCAAACAAAAAACATCTTGGCAGCATTTTGTCAGGCCCAGCAGAAATTTAGTCTGTCCACCTTGAAGTTCGTTTACTCAGCCTGAAATTTTGTATTTCCATCCTGAATATCATTTGCTCAGCCTTTATTTTCATTTGCCCAGTCCGAATTTCGATGGCGCAACCTTTATTTTCACTTGTCCAGACTGAATTATGTTTGCACAGCGTAAATTTTCTTTGTTCACAGTTTATTATATTTTGCCCCGCTGGAGTAGCGATTGTCCATCCTGAATTTTGTTTGCCCAATTTGAATTTTTTTTGTGAGTTTATTCGTTAGCTCGTTTTGTCGAGAAGATATACGTTGATTTTGATGAACATGAGGGTATTGAAGAGTGGCCAAATAAACTAGCGACTGGGTCCGATACGTGGGCAAACGAATGGTCTAGCGAAACTACTTTTTTATGTTTATGGTGTGGGATTTTTTAAATTTTCATTTATTATTTTAAATTTTCGTGTGGGATTATTTCGTTTTCAACGGGTGGACAAAAAATTGTATAAATAAACATGGGCAAATGATGGGTAATCGATATAGTAAATGATAGTCTAGATTTTCCAATTCAGGGCTGCCAACTTCACAGGACCCAAATATTAAACTGCTATTGTCGACCTCTTTTTAACGACTTTATTAAAACTAATAATGACCATTCCATTATGTAATGAGATATATCTTTGAAAATAAATTGCTGTCAAAACGGTAATCAACAACACAAATATCTATCAATTGAAATATACTTCTGATATAGAGGTAAATTGAAATGAAAAGACACCAGCGTCATCTCTGCGCGATAAACCTGTGTTCGTATAGGGCGAGTTGAGGACAATAATAGGGGTGGCCGTCTGTTTGACAACTGTAGCGACATGCGGCGGTGGTTATCGTCGTTCGGCTATTTCTCGGAATGGAGTTTTACCTGAAATTCAAAAGATTTCTATTTCTACAATATTTTGACAGGCTCCTTTAGTGTTACTGTCGTTTCGTATTGCGTCTGGCGTGTAGCGTGTGCATTTTTTCTTGTCTTGTATTCCTGGTGATTTGTTGTGACTTTATTTTATTCATTTGTTGTTGTTCGGTTGTGTTGTGTTTGGTAGTTTATTAGGACAAGACTGTTTAGTGCAAACCGTAAAGTGATGGCTGAAAGAAAAAGTTGGGGAGAAAGGGTCAAGTGATCCACAGCCAAAGTAGAGAGGTAAATAAATTCGCACAAGAAAATACACTAGAGTTCATTGTTCATTGGTGTTACAGATTATACATAATGTTGCCCAATTTATGCGAAAGGAAGCAGAAGACCGTGAACCAATTATACCTCTGTTGCATACAATCGAAAGGATCCTGGCTGCAACAAAAATTTCGAAGAGTAGTTACCTACGAATTGAGAAATAGGCTCGAAATATAGAAGCAGGTAAAGGCAATGCAGTTTCGACACCTAAAAAACAGCGAGTCCGAAAACGCCTTTGCCTGAGCACGAAATGGTCGAAGTATGGAGACTTCTGAATGACATTTATTGAATAGAAAAAATGAGGATGAAGACGATGATGATTTAGGTGTGCAGCCGTTTCCATAATATTTATATCCATACTATTAAAAATGCATATTATTTTGTTATTATTTCGATGTAAATATCTTATAAATAAACTACATTTTTATTTCGTTCCAAATTTAATAATTCGTACTATATGATTTATATTTTACGCCAAAAAATATTTCTAAAACTTTCATTTTAACATAAAATATGAGCAGCTTTTAATTTTTTGCAATTATTCCAATAAAGTATTCAACAGTAGTTGTTACGTGTGCTATACAATCATTAAAAAATATTAACGATTTTTTTTTCATAATATAACCTCATTTTTCTTTCCTCGTGACCCTGTTAGAAAATAAAATTTACGCCGTTACTGAATAACCAATTGATGATGGCCGCCGGCGCATATTACGTCACTACCTGGTGTCTTTTCATTTCATTTTACCTCTACCTATAGGTACCTAGGTCTAATAATATTATTAAAAAGATTAATTTGTCACGTCTCCTTATATTTAAAACATCTTAAGTTACTTGCATTTTTTCTTCTGTCAGCTATTGCGGTCTATGTACACAAAATATGTTTCTAATAATATAGGTCGCCTCATACATAAGAAATTGAATGTAGATATTTGCACATTATTAAATATATAATACCTGCACATATTATAATATCATAAAGTTAAAAAAAATATTGCTATGGTATTGGACTAGGCAATGAGTGTTTTTTTATTATTGTACTATTGTAGCCATTCGTTATATTTCCTAGAATTGGCTGACTATCATTCAACCCAAAAGGTTGCATCACTATATCTAATATCAACAAAGCCTTGACTTTCTTAAACTTACACTGCAGTATAGTGCCATTTTCAAAACAAAACGAGATCAAGTAAATTTAAATATGAAGTAGATATACATTCGTTATTAGTAAATACGTAAGTAAAAGACACTAAGAAAATTATTGAATGCGTGTATCTTTTTCTACAACCAGTTTATTCATAGAGTTTATTTTTTATTTATTTTGCAGCCCGCTGAATGGCAGGCGTTGAATTCGTATACACTAGACATTAAAAATGCTTTTTTATTTTCGGTAGTAGAAAAAGCTATTATCAGGACATTGAGTACCTATCGTTATCGTCGTCCCACAAAACAAAGAAAAAATTGACAATCGCAAATTTCCTCTAGGAAACCCCCATTTTAACGAGTTATTTTCTACAGGGTTAATTTTCTACTTTTTATCTAAGGCGTTTGATCTTGACATGTGCAAAAATTTTCACCTGCGACGCTATTTATTTTTATATCGCTGGCCTAACCCATCCTCCTAGTGCATCCCTCTAAACTCAAACCCCACGACACACCACTGAAAATATGCAATTACAATACATTGAACATGTGTATGTAGGATGTACCTTTAAAAAATTATTCTGAAAAATATTTTTTCTTAACCTTTTTCTAAACCTATTTTTTTCAGATACTATAATCGCCATTGAAAATCCTGAGACGCATTTTAATACGAGTGACCTTGACAATTCATAATTTTTGTATTTATGATTTTCCACCCTCTGCAATAGATTATAATAATAGATCTAGTATCTCGGTATAAGTTGCAATCCCCACGTTTATATAACGTGAGTCGCTACTGGAAATAAGTCTAAGGATTAGGAGTCTTGAAGGTTATCTTTTACCTTCAAGGCCACTAATCCCTAGACTTAGGTACAATCACAACATTGTATGAAAATAATTGTAAAAATTTTAATTAAAATAAATTGATAGAGAGGTACATTATACTTCAAGCTGGGAATAAAAATGACTTTGTTAAGAGGTCAGAGGTTATATCTTCATCAAGAACATAATTAATTACCATGGTGAAAACAAGCAGCAGATTTTTGACTGACTTTGACTAAAGCATCAGTAACATTATTATTGACAACGCTCCATATCATAACGTTGTTAACTTTAATACCAAATTCCACTTGGAGCAAAACTGCCATTCAATAATGTATGACCATGGCAGTGGCGGCTCCTCGAGGTGGGCAGGGTGGGCAGTGCCCAAACATTTTTCAATTACCATGTAGAATGTTCAATATGTTTTAACACAATAGCATAACAGATTTTTAAAAGTCTTAAGTTAGATTATAAATAAAAAGTAAAAAGTATATTATTAATCAGTAATCATATTCCGATTTAAATTTTGCGCGTTACGTACCCGAAATAAATTAGTAATAGGTACGATCTGTTTGCCCATAACGCGAGGGAGACCTGCTAATCATCGCTATGGGCAAGCCCGTAGATGACAAGCAGGCGTGTATTAATTCGCGATATACGTTCGAGGTATACGCGGCGACGGTTGTGCGAGCGAAACGGTAAACGTATGCCTAGGTTGTATCCACCCTTAGACAGTCTGAGATGGGCTTGCCCGTAGGCGACCCGCGCCGGTCGACCGTCACTTTTCTGAAGCGGCAAAGTAACTATTTGCTGAACTAATAATTTTTGTCTAATAAATACCGAGGTATTTACTCGGTTCTAGATGAAATACTAGATGAAATTTTAAATCCCGTATAATTGATGTGATACGTAATTATAATAATAAAAACTTTATTATTATAATTACCACTAAATTGTACGGGATTTAAAATTTTATCTAGTATTAGAACCACGGTATTTAATATTTATTAAAAACCAATTAATCGAAGTATATATTATAACCTACCTAGAGGTTAGGCGTATAGGAAACTAATTATTTTGCATATCCTATAATACGAAAATAATATCGCCCTTCATTCTTTAGCTTCATTTTTAAATAATTATGTATCTTGTAATAGCTAATATCTAATTTAAAATCTAACAAGTAATGAAACTAATAATAATAATAAGTATTACCCCATCATTATTAATACCCATCAATCAAGTAGTGGGAAATATATTTTTTGATTTTTAATGAAAACAGACTTCTTAAACGGACTTGAAGAGGAATTCGGTGCAGGCGCACCTGTTTCGTGTATTATTTTGTATATTATGCTACGGGCTTGCCCATCGGCGCGGTGTGAGTGATGTAACGTCCACGATTCGCGCCCTTCAGCTTCAGCCCCTAATTAGTGATTGATGTTACAAAGTCATATGATTAAGGATTCAGATTTCATTGTTTTCTGTTTTCAGTTTAGAGTTTAGATCACAGTTGTATTGTGCAGATACAAGATACAATACCGGGTAGAGTAGGTATGTGGATTTAGTTTTTCGTTCGATTTTTCGGCTTGTCGTCTTGTCGTTCGTGATTGACGTGATTTGATTAGGTAATCTACTGTTTTTAGTGGTCTATCGAAAACCATAAAAATTATTTAATTAAAAGTATTAATGTAGTTGTATCCGAAGTTTTTTTTTCTTAACTCTGAACTTCCCGTTGGTTCTTGCTGAACTGTTTATTTTTGGAACGTTCTGACATACCTACGAGCTGCTCTTTTTTTCAAATACACAAACTACTCTTATCAAAAATTCAAGAAAAAGTTTAGGGTTTTAAAATTCCAAAAGTAAATTTACAAACTAGAGTTAAATAAAAAAATCGAAATACGGCAGGGAAAATTAAAATTCGTTGAATCATTGATCGTAAATTCGACAAACGAAATACCTATTGGTTTATAAAAAATATTTAACAATCTAATAAAATATATTTTGTTTTTTGCAATTTATTTATAACATCAGTAATTCGTGAATAAATATTATTTCAAAAAAGTTTGATACTTTTTCCAAAAATCATGTTGGTGAAACCCTGTAATTTTTTGTAAACGGATTTTTCATTGAAATTCTGAAGTGCCAGGAAAACGCGTGACCCTGAAAGTTTGAAAACTTTTCGCCATTAATCCTTCGCGGACCAAATTTAATATCAATATTAAATTTGTCTGCCCTACCTAATGCTTTAGTCACGAGCCTAGCCTGGACCATGGCATCATTAGTCCAATAAGTTACGGTTAATTAATAAAAAATATTGCAACGAACATATTGGCGAATACTGTATCACCGAACTGCAAATGTGGCGTGATCCCTCACCTGATATCGATCAGCAACAAATGTATATCTACATATTATAAATTATAAAGTGGACGCAAAAGCTTAATATAATATGAGCACTATACTGCGGAACTAAATCTTCTCTACATTTCAGTTTATTTTAAAGTTGAAATATACTACTTAAACCTCATGAAATTAAAGCCTATTTACAATATTTACAAAAATGTAAAATACATTTATTTTGAATACAACAACTAACCTAATTCTAATAACAATTATTTATTATTGATCAAGAGATGCCTTCAAAAATTGACGCGAGTTTTAACATATCCGATTCCAACTATCTTGGGAAAGTAGTAATAAATTATAAAAGAATACTTTGTACACTTGTATATATACACTGAAACAACCAAGTCCATTTATATTTTAAATAGATAAATCGCACATTATCTCTGACGAGCTCCAGCTACAGGTAAAGAACTTGTATAACTTCTAAAATGTTTCGATCCAGTGTATATTTAAATGTAGAAATAGTGAGTGATCTTTAATTTTCCTTTAATAATTTATTGCTGCTATACCAAGATCACTTCTAACGTAATAAATGTTATTGTGTAGGTGAAACACGTTATTTTATAGGTCTGGCAAATGACCTCATGAGAAGTCCACATAAAATGTTTCCAAAACTGCCACTATGAAAAATGTAATTTTAGAATATCGGCACAGGAAGCTTACGTCAGACATTACGATGGATTGCGTGTTCGTTATTTCGTGATCATATCAAAGGTACAATAGTCATACGAGGAACAAGTACGTTTTTTATATGCACACTAGATAGAAAAAT
This sequence comes from Tetropium fuscum, assembly GCA_964058915.1. Classification (NCBI taxonomy): domain Eukaryota; kingdom Metazoa; phylum Arthropoda; class Insecta; order Coleoptera; family Cerambycidae; genus Tetropium; species Tetropium fuscum. The sequence continues at coordinate 2,388 of CAXKVY010005518.1, read as the reverse complement.
ATTAAACATCTATCATTTCCATTTCAACATCGAGAATAATTTGTTAATACATATAAAATTTATTACATAACGAATATCAATAGACGATAACTATGGGTTTTTTATCTCCTCGATACAACATATAATAGGGGAAATTAACTAACACTTAAATATTACGCGAAAATATAGCATTTGTTGAAGGTGTTTTAGAAACGCCTAGAAATGATATTTTAGCCTTTGGCAATACGTAATTACTAGAATAGGCATCCATTTTTTTTATACCATAACGCAACACAAACACGTATTTTAAACTAAATCTACTTTATCACAAGGTATAGGTACGAATAAAAATCGCTCAGTATCCGCCCACATTTCTGTTTAGGCAATAAAAATATTTAGCATGGTTTTCACTCATAGTTATGCATCTATGTTAGAATATACTTCAGAAACGTTAGAGTACAACCACTTAAAATGAAGGCTTCACTTTTAACTATAAACGAAGTTTATTACAAAATATAAAAATATTTTATAATATCAAATAATATTCCATAATATCATTGGGATAGTGCTTAAATTGCACTTAAAAAAGTGTTTCTTGGAAACGATTTCTTATCTGGTAGTACTTTAAATTTAAACCAAACTAAATAGTTTAATTTTACATCCATGAGATAACATAAAGAAGGATTTTTCGTAGGCTCCTACCGATTGCTCAACCAAATTTATTATTTAAAACAAACATTATTTGTTTATTCTGTATTAGATACATCGATGAAGATTAATAGTTAATCTAAAAATGCAATTAGATAAATCTCACTTGTAGGAAACACCCACATTTCTCTAAATTGTAGGTAGTATTAAAGACATCTCTTTCAATAATCGTCCAAGACTTCCATGCGGAAGCCGGCCACGGGTCCTGGACCGGTATTCAACCGAGGCCTCCCTTCGTCATCCGAGTCTGAATCGTGGTAAGACCTTAGGGATACCTCGATATCGTATTCGTCCAGCTGTAAAAAACTTAGTTATTAAAAATTACTCAGTGGAGTTAGTACTAATGTCAACTTCTTTCATGCAAGAACAATAACGAATGGGAACTATAATGATAATGTACAAAATATAATTACAGAAATAAGCAGTTGAGTAAATTCAGATGACAAAACAAAATAACTTGACTTGCTAAGGATAGGTGCTATGTAAAAAATTAAGAAACCTTCTATTAATATTTTTCTACCTCAGTAGATACATTATGTTTGGTAGTATGGTGCCCAGACCACTCATGCATATCACAGACCTCATAAATAAAGCGGATTACCGATTATCATAAGCCACTGCCAGTAAAAATGGTCCACATATTATGCGTGGACGACGGTTTAGGTAATTCTAGAAGATTCTAGAAGATTCCGTTCTACTCATTAACATAATTATTGTAGTGTGCAAGAGAGAGATAACTAGACCCCTCTAGCGGTCAGCTGCTACTACTCATCAGACATTACTAAGTAATGTCTTGTGACAAGCAGCGTCCTGCAATGCAGGCACCTAGAGCAGCGACTCTAGCCAAAAGTAGGCTAACTACATATTGAATTTTCCTGTATATCCAGTACTGGGTTTTCCTGTAAATGGATTTTAAATGGCTACTGGATTTTCCTGTAAATCCAGTAGCAACTGACCGCTAGAGGGGTCTAGTTATCTCTCGCTTGCCCTCTACTGCTTGGTCTGCTTGACTGTTTTGATAGTGTTGGTCATTCATTGATTCCTCTATCTACGGTGTACTGATGAGAGCCAACAGCTCGAAACTAGTCTACACCTGGTGGAGGTATTGGTGAATGACCATGGCTATCTTATTGGATTTGCAGGTGTAATTCAATACAGGAAGGAGTATTAGCTCTCTGAGTAGTTGTTACCTGTAAATCCATTCAATAATTATTGTAACCTATTTGTTTGTTTAAGCCGATTTTATTAAGTGCGCATTTCTTTTATTGTACTTACGGTTTTACGATTTAAAATATTTTGTCCGGCCCAGCCTGTGCCGTGTTGCGCTGTAATATTTTATGATCCGAAATCATCCGTGTTACGGGAATTGCATTAAAGCCGATTCTGTTTTCTCCTGCACATTGGGATTGTTATGGTTATGTTTTGATATGGTATTGATGCAGAAATCACTTGTTGGATTTTTGACTATGTAAACGGACCCTTCTATCACGCGTTTTAAGCAGGATTGCGGGCGAGCTCGACTCCGCCCATGTGCCTACGCCCACAGCCGTACTTAAATGGAAGTCGCACGCGCGCCGGTTCTTTTGTTTTGAAGTTGAAGGTTGCAGACAAAAAAATGAGGGTGTTTATTTCTATGATTTTGACGGACAAGGTAAACATTTTAAAAAAACGAATGTCCTGTGCTCATATTGAATTTAAGTC
>CAXKVY010005517.1:0-11616 GCA_964058915.1 Tetropium fuscum | reverse complement strand
GTGGGTAAAACCTGGGCAAACGAATGGTTTAGCGAAACCGATGTTAATATGGCGGATAACTTATCGATTTTTCGTTTTCAGTTAGTGGGCAAAAAACATTGTCCACTGGGCAAATATGGCCTAACGATGGGCAATCGATATAGATCACGAAAGTCTATATTTTCAAATTCAAGGGTGCTAACTACACAAGGCCTAATATTTGAAAGAAAGCAAAAAGAATATTGATCTATGGTGTTTTCTAACATTTAAATTTGCTTCAATATAATCTACATCTAGTTGAAGAATGTAAAGTAAGTACCTATTTATTTTCGTCATATAGGTATGACACAACTTTAAATTTATTATTTTTTTCATATTATATTACCATGTAAGTACGTACAGTTTTTCACCAGGGCAGGATAATAAACACTATAATTTTCCCATCAACTACGTATTTTTCGTTCAAGCCTAATTCACATTTTCATATATACCGAATAACCTTACCTAATAACCTAAATACCTAATAACGATATAAAAATTATTTTATTATGGAAGTTAAAACCGGCTGCATACCGCATCAATATTTAGCGAAGGGGCAGTTTCTGTTTTTCCTTTTGCAATAAATAAAAGTGTCAACATCAAATAGCAGTACGCTAAAGAAAATTATTTTATATTAGATATTAGGTTCTGATTTTCCATTGTTCTAAATAACATTCACCTAACAAAAATATTATTTGTATTTTATCCTGCCCTGGATAAACAGTGCATTAGAAAAGTACCGTATAAATTTAATATTTTTTAAGATGTTTTATTACATAGAAACGTCGCGACATTACATAGAAACGTCTCTATTACATAGATACGCCTCGGACACTTTATTTACATGATTTATATTTTTATTTACACTTATTTTGATGTAATATACCATAAAACCGGCATCCCACGGCGCGTGGCTTAGCAAACCTGGCTCGTGGCTTGGGCTTTTGGAAGCTCGCCCAGGCCTGGTTCGTTAAAAGGCTTGGCAAGTGGATGGGTATTCCCACGACGTGTGTAAGTTCGTTGTGCGGATTCGTGTTGGCTCGGCAAAACTTGCTATTTAGTCTTGCCAGTGAGGTACGTACAACACTTCACCTCAGTTTGAACTTTTGAACGTGAATAATCGACGAGGACGTGTTGCAGCTTGTGCTGCGGCCGCATACTACATCATGATAGATAGTTTTGTGAAAATGAAGCATAAAAGAATGAAAAGGCGATGGTGGAGAGTAGCTTTGTACAAAAGCCGCACTATGTAAATACCTATATATTTGTATAACTTTATAAATTGTTTTACATACTGTTGTAATGTGAGTTGCTCAGAAAAATGTTTTTTGAAGCCACCTTCCTCCAAAATGTCTGAATAATAGCGCCGCAGGCAAAATTTTCAAGAAATTTGAAGGTCACGATGTTTTCTGGCACATAAGAATTTCAATTCAATATTGATTGATAGATTTATGGAAATGAAACATAAAATTGCCATGTGGCGCATTGCAAATTGACAAAAAATTACTAACGCGGAATTTAAATTTTATTTCTTATTTTTCCATTATTTCTTTTCAACTTCTCGGGCATCTCGGGGGGGGGGGAAGTACCCCTACTGCCCCCCTGGATCCGCCCTTGTCTAGTCCATGGTTTTTTAATGCAAAGTATTTTAATTTTCAGTTATAGTGCCTCAAATATGTTATCATATTTACGTCAAGAACCATCCGGATGTTTTGAAAATTTTTGTAGGATGTCAGCCACTGATTTAGAATACTTTCTAAATAAACTGAGCCCAATTATAGCTAAAAATAATACAAATTTGAGAGATAGCATACCAGTTCAGGAAAGAATTGACCATATTAGTTAGGTTAGGATTTCAAATTGGCGGGGGTTCCTAGTTTAAAAATTAATGTATTGATGTCTTATGGGGACTCAAGTTCAGAGCGTTGTAGACGTTGTGATATAATAAGTCTCTTAGTGAAAAAAGTTGAATAAATACATTTTTTGATATTTTAGTTGACTGAGAGACTGTTCAAAAATGACTTAAACATTATTAAAATAAAAATATTACGAATTTTTGAAGGCGATGTTTGTATAAAAAACGTATGTTGTTGGTTGATCCAATATATAGTTCGGAGTGGGGGTTTGACATGGTTATAATTTTGCGGATGGGATGTTATGATAGTTATTATACAGGATTGTAAAATTTAGATAAAAATATATTTTAATAAGAATAAAATCTCTATAATTACTAATAACAGTTTCTTGTTTCTTACATAATAAATTATAAATTCATTGTGTTAATTTAAAAACCGGCAATATTTGTAGCAACATCCCTGAATTTGTATTTATATTCGTTAGGTTACCTACCTTGTAACATTCTAACATTCTAGTCTCAAATCTAATTTTATTTTGATTTACCTATTTCACGTTTTGCAGTTTGATCTATTTTTTTCTGATTGCAAATAATTGATTTTGACTATTGGTTAAAAAATGGGTGAAAATAGAGTAGGTACCTACCTAATCATAAGTGGAACAATATGTGATTTCTTCTTAGACGATTTAAGTTTTAAACAGTTTTTAGATTTAAGTTTTTCAGTTTGATTGTTACTTATTCAGAGTATGCATATGTAAAGAATAAGTGCAGAAAATCTATGTTTTTCCGAGCCATTTCCATCAGTATCATCAAGTTTGCTGTGTAGTATCTGTTATATTATATTATTATTATATAATATATTATTATATTATATATTATATACTGGTATATAATATACCAGTATATAATATATTAATGATATACTATTATATCATTAATATAAAAAATAGATAAACATTGACCAAAATAGTAATAAACAAATAAATAAATAAACAATCCACGGACAGTCCATAACATAACCCTTAACCTGACTCAGCTGACCTGGCGCTCTTGCGTAAGAAATGTTAAACTAATACGCGGCGTACGTCCATGGAAAACAGACACTTTAATTTCAAATATTTTGTATATTTAACTCATAGGTCTAAAAAAACAATTTGTGTTTGAATTGTAGAGAAATATGTTTAAAGTTTGAAGTATAATAGATTTAAATACTAAGAAATACCTAAAACACGAGAAATTCACGTCTGAAAATCACTATTTTGAATCTCCCATAAGAAATACATGGTAGTCAAATTTGCTGAAGTGTGTTTAGGAACCCATGGATTTTCGTAACCTAACTCATATGGTCAATTGCAGTAACGTTAAAGTTTTAACCACCTGAGACAGTTTTAGAGGAATTTTAGTTTACTTCTTTAAATTTTCCCAGCAAACTGTTTCTCGGTGTGTAAATGACGTCTGCAGAGCACTCATAGATGAATTAAAGGTCGAAATTAAGAAAGGTATACAGTTCAATAATAAACGCAAAATAAATGCAAAATATTTTAATAAAAAAAGTTTCCGTCTTACAAGGTACTTTAAAAAGTTTACAAAGTAAGTAAATTGTCAAACGTGGGTAGTCGTTTGTGTTTCCATCTTCCTCAGTAGCACTTGCGTAAATTGGAGTTGATCGTGATTCCGAGTTACCTGAGGTATTTGATGCCTGACAATGTGGTGATACTGGTGATGTTATTTTATTCGGCATATAAACACCGTGTAAAAACCGGAACATAAATTCATAGGCAAACGAATCAGGTTTAAACACATCCTGGGATCCAGATCCACTTTTTGCAGAAGCATTAGCCTTTTGTAGAAGTTTTCTAAAGGTCGCCATTAAGGCATCCTTTTTTTCAGTTCTGAAACTGAAAATTTCACACTCATTTTCCCTTCTATACGTTTCCAAGCATCACGCATAAGGTTTCTGTCTTTATGATTTGGATCTCTTTGATTCCAAATCGCTGGCTCCCCTTCGTATAACGATAAAAACTCTCAACTCTATATCGTTTGACTATTCCATTTCCAAAATAAATTAATAGCTCTTTTCCTCCGCAACTACAATATGCTATTGAAACTTAAATCGCACTCAGCAACACGCTTCGATAGTCGTTGGATCGGGTCGAAAGTATACGAGCCGAGCCCGAAAACGCTGCTTGCCTTCCTTTTACTCGTAAGACGAACCGGAAATGACGAGCGCGTCCATTCCCATGGCGCGTGGCTCGGCGAGTCTTGCTCGTGATTTGCCGAGCCACGCGCTGTGGGATGCCGGCTTAAGATAACACACCAGGTGTTCCGGATATGACGTCATCGATATTTTTAAATAGTAACAATATATTTTCCCGGCAAATTATTGTAGATGAAGTTCGGCGATTCGGCAAGCATACATTATATTTATTTTGAGAAACGGAGGTTTAAATAAATTAATAAAAACTTAATGGTGACAATTATACATAAAAATACCATATTGCTACATTAAAAATAAAAATTGGAAAACGCAATATTATTCTTAAACGCATTTAATTTAATCTTTAAGTTTTTTTTTATACCCAACTAGGTATGTTTCTGTATGTTTTTTGGATTATACAACAGAACTATAGTAGAATGAAGCGAAAAATGTGTAGCAGATTTTTATTCGTGTACAATTAGATGTGTACAATTCCTGTATCAAAATGTGATTTTTATTGTTGGGTAAACAATGGCTTGTAAAATTATCAAACGAAGTAAGACTGTTGTTCTTGTGAAAAATACTTTATAGATTCATATGTAACAGGAAATTGTGTATTTAGAAATAAAAAATCAGTACAATATGTTGTTTCTTTTAAAATCCCAATATTTTAATTTGCATTTTTATTTTAAACTAATGAGAAAAGTATAGTTCTACCTAGTTATTTTACACCCAACTATGTTCTCTGTATCTCTTCTGGATTATAGAACAGAACTGAATTGAATTTAATTGGATTTAATTGAGAGGACTGCCGTCGCAGTACTTGCTAAATATGAGTAGGTATTTTGGAGCGACATACAGTGGGGCGACATCTATCGTCGGTTGCCTTAAGCATCTGTGTGCGAAAATATTTCGTACTCAGGTATGTTCTAGCATTTTTGAAGTGAAAACTGTATTAATGCGGGTAACTGTATTAACTGTTAAGTTAAGTTAAGTAACTGTATTAACTGTTAAGTTAATGCGATTAACTGTATTGCGGGTTGTGGTAATACGGGCGGACGGTTACAGTATATATTTTAAAATTTGAAAATTAGAAGTTTTCACTTCTATCGTGTGGTCATAAGCACACACCCATATTTTTATATGTTGTTCAAGATGAGTAGAAGATAACAATTCTAAGTTTCCGTCATCCCCACCACTGAGCTCGCTTGGGGAAGTAACAAAAACCATCAAAAATTGGCACTTTTTCCAGCTGTTAGATTATAACGCCTTCGTTGTGTTTTTTAACGCAAAACGCTCCTTGAAAAAAACGCTTGCAAAAGTTGTAGAAGATGAAATTTCCTACCACATTGATCTCGTACCTTTTTTTGTACAACCAATAGTGACGGAGCTATGGAGCGCTGAAGACAGGGTAAAATCGTAACGTCGGCAAAATTTTCACATTCAACTGCAAAATTGTTAGCATCGGAATATGAAGCAATTTTAATCGTGGACGAGGATATTGACTTACTCGTTCTGCTTATCGGTACTTCACCTGAGACTAGCCACGTTTACCGTTAATGCAACGTTTTCATATAAAGAAAACTATGAGGTATATAGATTATTTATGCTATACTTAATTTTCGTTTAGCCTTAAAATTCATAGGGGAGGTCATTCAGAAATATAATATCCAAAGACAAGCAACTTAGGCTAACTGCTCATTTATGTACATAACTATTATATTTAATTGCGTTATGTCTGCCTGCATTAGTCAAGTTAATAGCTCGGGTAGGTGCAGCCCGCAACCCTAAAGATTGTTACAAAACATTACTTCAGATTGTATTTTAATAGCAATAGTAAAAATGTTCGTTAGATGCCTAAACTATAAGTGATTATCCTAATAAGTTACAAGATTGCGATAAAAATCCACAACCATAATCGAGTATTAGTTTTTCCACTGCTATATTAGAGGAATACCATATTTATATACAATTTATATCCAATACTATATTTGATATATAGAAAATTTTCGTATATATTCTAGAGATTTAGGTCAGTCAACAGGGCGTTTAAACATCGGTTACATGGACAAAAAATCGGAAGGAGATGAAAATTGGTACACATTAATATACATTTTGAGATCCTGATAAAGAAATTAAATTTATCCTTTCGCATATTGGAAAAATTACGTCAAAAATCCGTTTTTAATCCTAGACAGATAATATTTAAAATGGGAAACATTCAAAAAAAAATACTTCTTTTATTTATAATTATAAACTGTAGCCCTCGAAAAATCAAGTAATATCAATGTAGTTAAATTACCCATTGCACCAAAAATATCATCTGTAATCTCTAAGAGTGCAGTTGTATAGCTGTGGCCAGATCTAGTTCGATTTGCGTAGACTGAATAACATTATTTTTACACACATGACCCTGTACTGTGTAAATTTAATATCTAGTTTTTTCTAAATTTTTCGAAAATGCAGAGATTGCACTTTTCATATATCGTTTTCGGTTCGGTTGACTGAGGATTTGTTTATATCCAAAACCCTCAATAATGGAATACATATTTGGTAGACTTATTATCATAATCAAGAATATCAACGTTAAAATCACTTAGACAAAACATGATACTACCCTTCGGCATAATAGGTACAATAGTAGTTCCAAATATATCAATATGATTTTTTTATATATTCAATATGTCAATGTCTTTTTAATGAAAAATAAACATTAAAAATGTTCGCCTGTCGCGCATGTCTATTAAATAATCCTTTTTAAATAGTCTAGGTTCGCCTCTGCCTAAAATGTTAAATCGCTGAATGAAGAATTAATTATAAGGGACCCAGGCGGAAGATACCATTTAACATTTAACCTAAATCCTTTACAGAACTTCGTTGTACCGTTTTAAAGTTAGAGTAAAAAGCACTTTTTGTGTCACCCCGTATAATATGGACATTGGCCTAGTTTTTTTTAAATTTAAATCGTCGGTGATTCTTTATACATTTAGCTACTAGATGAAAAATTAATCAAATCGGACTTAAATTAACAAAGTTATTGATAAGCAAACTTCATCAATATTTTGAGTAGATCGAGTAGTATTTTGCTGCTGAGTGAGTGTATTATATATATATATATATATATATATATATATATATATATATATATATATATATATATATATATATATATATATATATATATATATATATATATATATATATATATATATATATATATAAATATAAATATATATATATATATATATATATATATATATATATATATATATATATATATATATATATATATATATATATATATATATATATATATATATATATAATATATATATATATATATATATATATATATATATATATATATATATATATATATATATATATATATATATATATATATATAAACTGCTGTTCAAAATTATGGCACCACGTTGATATTTGCTAAAATTTGAGGTCTCATAACTTTTTTACTTTTAGTCCAATTTTGATAATTTTTTTAGAATACTGTAGATAAAACGGCTAATTTCAACTTGCATATCCAGTCTTTTGTTAACTGAGGACGGTTTAGGTATTATACAGGGCTAACTAAAAGGTTGTTATATAACCCTAATTTTAAAACACTCGGTGGAATAATTTCGTAACCAAATTCTTTAAAAATACCAATTTTTGTTAAGAACCATTCCTTTCCTACATTTTGTTTTTTTGTCCATGTCTTTAGATGCATTGGTTCAAAACTATCGGTATCACCATACAGAAATCAATTGAAAAAACTTTCAGGGTGAGAAGAAACATTTTTTAATTAACAGGAAAACAAAGGAAAACAAAGAAATAAAATTATGTGAGCTAATCCCTAGTAGGTTGTGTTGCCACCTCTAGCTCGGATTACAGCCTGAATCCGCCGTGGCATACTTCTAATGAGGTTTTGAATGACGGGTTGAGGAATATTATCCCACTCATGAAGAGTAACCTGTTCCAGCTGTTGAAGGTTCTGTGGGGCTGGTAGACGTCGTCTCACTGCTCTCTTAATGATGTCCCATAGGTGTTCGATGGGATTTAAATCCGGGCTTCGTGCTGGTCAGTTCATAACATCAATATGGACTTCATTCAAGTACTCAACACAAATTCTTGCTACATGTGGTCTTGCATTATCTTGCATGAATATGAAATCAGGACCAATAAACGGAGCATAGGGCATTACATGCTCCTGGAGAATGTTCTCTACGTAGTATTCCGCATTCATTGCCCTTGCTATTCCGCATTCCGTATTCATTGCCTAGTTAGTCCCTATTCATGGACTAACTCCGTACGGCCATCGAAAGAAATACCCGCCCAAAACATTTTGGAGCCACGACCAAAGGGTTCGTTTAGAACGAAATTGAAGGCAGCTTCCCTTTCCCCTTATCTTCTATACACACGTTGCCGCCCATCACAAGATTTTAGGCTTATTCTTGTTTCATCGGAGAATAGGACTTTCCTCGAGTCATCCAATTTTCATGTGCTCGTGCAAATCGTAATCGAGCTACCTTCTGAGCCCTGGTAAGTTCTGGTGCCTTTATGGGCCTTCTACTGATCAAACCTGCCTCCCGTAGTCTTCTCCTTACAGTAAGAGCAGAAACTTGAACATTTCTAACCATCTCAAGTTCACTCTTCAATTGTGAACTTGTTGCTGTCCGATTTCTTAAAGCATTTTGGAGGAGAAAATGGTCTTCCCTAACATTCGTCGCCCTTTTTCTACCCTGCCCATATCTCCTGGAGTGAGAACCAGTTGCCCTGTGACGTTCTAACATTCGACTTATTGTCGAATGGTTAACACCCAGAATTCGAGAGACATATCGCATACTTCTACCCTCTTCTACCAGAGTTTGCGCTCTTACACATTCCAATGCTGTCAAATGTCTCACACGATTCATTATTTTAAATTGCTGAATATTCCTCAACACCGTATTGTTTTTAAAAATGTGTCAAAATGAGATTGCATACACCTAATCATTGTTTTTTGGTTGACATACGCCGCCTACGTTTTACATATCACTTGTAACAGCAGAGTAAATTAACAGTAAACTGTTGGTGACAAATTCATTTTGCTCTTAAAAATGAACCAATGTATCTAAAGACATGGACCAAAAAACAAAATGTAGGAAAGGAATGGTTCTTAACAAAAATTGGTATTTTTAAAGAATTTGGTTACGAAATTATTCCACCGAGTGTTTTAAAGTTAGGGTTATATAACAACCTTTTAGTTAGCCCTGTATAATACCTAAACCGTCCTCAGTTAACAAAAGACTGGATATGCAAGTTGAAATTAGTCCTTTTATCTACACTATTCTAAAAAAATTATCAAAATTGGACTAAAAGTAAAAAAATTATGAGACCTCAAATTTTAGCAAATATTAACGTGGTGCGATAATTTTGAACAGCAGTTTATATATATATATATATATATATATATATATATATATATATATATATATATATATATATATATATATATATATATATATATATATATATATATATATAGCATTTCATTACCTAGAAATAAGCAAATAGACGAATAAGAAGGAAAACACACTTAGCAGTGCTATATCTGGACATACATACGGAAACGAACCTTGAGGATCTTCAAAAATCGTATACTGCTCTGAAGATCCTCAAGAAAGGTGAAAGGACTTGTACAACTTCTAAGTGGTTCGTTTTCGTGTGTACAGTGGTTCGTTTCCGTATGTATGTCCAGATATAGCACTGGTAAGTGTGTTTTCCTTCTTATTCGTCTATTTGCTTATTTCTATGTAATGAAATGCTACAAACCCAAGATTACTTTTCACAAAAAAAAAAAAAAAATATATATATATATATATATATATATATATATATATATATATATATATATATATATATATATATATATATATATATATATATATATATATATATATATATATATATATATATATATATATATATATATATATATATATATATATATATGTATATATATATATATATATATATATATATATATATATATATATATATATATATATATATATATATATATATATATATATATATATGTATATATATATATATTTATATATATATATATATATATATATATATATATATATATATATATATATATATATATATATATATATATATATATATATATATATATATATATTTATATATATATATATATATATATATATATATATATATATATATATATATATATATATATATATATATATATATATATATATATATATATATATATATATACGAATAAATCGATTGTGCACGATCAAAACATTCAATTCCCCCTAAACCACAAATTGATCTAGTGGCAGCTAACCCCATTGAAACGGTAAAACAAAATTATCATTAATCAGTGTGTTTATTACAAAATGGGTATGTGTTTTTTACGTACATAAAGCATACATAATACTAAAATTGACTAAATAACAATTCGTAATTTAAATATTTATGGGCAAACATATAATTTCTCAAATTACGGTAAAAGCTAGCGGATACAATTTGTATTAAAAAATGACATGGGACACATAGTAAATATTTGAATTATTTAGGACTCTTGAAACACTACGTTCACTCTTAGATATATATATATATATATATATATATATATATATATATATATATATATATATATATATATATATATATATATATATATATATATATATATATAAATGTAATTTATAATCTAAATTATATTGCTGATTTCTAGACATGCTAGAATGCTACTACTCCAGAAGTCAGGTATATTAACCTGGAAATAATTGAGAAAGATTTGATATTTAGTACTGGCTGTTACCCGCGACCTCCTCTGATCGAATTTAACATAGAAATTAACCACCATGTGCGTTCTGAGCCTGCGCGACAGGCAGCCTTTGTGATATATAAGTCCTGTGTGGGGGGAGCGGTGGGAGGCGCCTTTCGGTGCGGCGACGGCGGTTGCGTGCGCGTGAGCGTGCGTGGTAGTGGACACTGCTACTTTTGTTACTCGAAGATCGAAGATTATTAGGTACTCGAAGCAAGTTAAAATACTAAGTAGATTTACGTTAATAATTAATTATTTATTAATTGGATGTATACTCTATTTTGTTCATATTTTATGGATTTTTATTTTTTGAACGGAACCCTAATTTTTTCTAAAAAAAAAGTAGCCCAAGTTTCTCTCCTTATAACTCCTTACAATTTGTAAAAGTAGCCTAAGTTACCCCTTATTCCTACATTTTACAATTTGTTTAGTCACTTTTGAAAACTCTATATAACTAAGAAGAAGGTTAGAGTGGCGGAGAGAGGGAAGGGGTATCAACATACGGCACACGAGTGTAATTAGATACATTTGTGTTATATTTATGATGAAATTAAATCATAATATAAAGCTTTCATGTTACATAATAGATAATTCCAATAGATTTTAAAAAAATGATTAATAACTCCAAGCGGCGTAACTTTTCGAAAAATTGTTGATAATTTACACATAGATTATAATAATTTATGTAAAATTTTACTG
>CAXKVY010005516.1:0-36471 GCA_964058915.1 Tetropium fuscum | reverse complement strand
AAAACGAGTTATTTTGACTGAAAACTGATTTTTCGCACCTTCTCTAGGTCGCCATTGCCAACGCTCGGTAGAGGGGGAAAACTTAAGAACACTTTCACAGCATGCAAATAAAGCGTTTAAAACCATACAATTTTTGCCCCCATTTTTAAACGATACGAATGAATGAAGATAATTTTGTCAAATACTTTGTTAAATGTAATTTAAGCAAAAGTACTTAAAAGTGTATTATTAAGCTCATGTACAGCTTCGTGATATCCTGTAAATAAGGGCTATCGATACCGACTTAGTCAATAGGCAAAATATCAAATTCTGTACAAGACTGCATGCACAGCAGGCGTATTGGATTTCAGCGAGTTCATACTCTATAAGTATTAGGGATTAGCAACTATGCGAGGGTCCCACAAGCTATCATGATTGATTGTATCGTATGAATCATAGTTCCGCAGGGACGTCTCCCATTTCTAGATAAATCCGCACCAAATTACTTTCATTTATCATATTATATGTGATATTTCGTCATTTAGAACTTAAAATTCGTCCGATATCCTAGCAAAGATTGCTTGGTAATCAATATTGATTCCGGCTATTTACACAAAATTAGGCCGGATCTCTACGGAAATTGAGGTTATCACAGGAGCATATCTAGTTTATTACCTTATTACGTGGCTGGAGTATTACATTCCTCTGGTGCTTTTTCGAAGGCAATATCCTGTTTTAATAATGTAACTGAATCGAGGATATGCAGTTTCTGGAGTAGTGTCGAATTATTTTGTTAGGGCGATATTCTCCAACGATTCCGCTGCTTTGTGCTATATGCACGCCGAAATTGTTTTACCCGCGGAATTTATTTCATTATACATTCATTTAGGTTATCTTATGTGGTCTTATTGTTCATTAATACACTCCGACGTTAACTAAGTTCCTTCAATCAATGACTGGGATTAATAGTTTATCGACTATGTCGAAGAAAACACGGCTAAAATTTATTTTTGCGAATTTATCATCCACCAAGTGCTATTAAATTTAGGATTTACCAATACCCGCTATACCTATTTTAAAGCTATACCAATATAAAGACCAATAACTGCTATACCAATTTTAAAGAGTTATAACGCGGCAAAGGTTGAAGATAGTTTGGTGGTGCTCGAAAAAATGTTGTAGGGACCGACAAGACAAAAATGTTTAAAAATACGATGTATGATTTGTAAACTTTTTCGTTCAGCTGTTTTTCTCAGCCGTTGTTTCCACAGCTACTCGTAGTTTTGGTGGAATACCATCCAACTCACAATCAGGAATTATACGGCGTTTTGAACAAATCACCTTTACACATTGGTCCTATATCTACCTATATCGACGTCGGGTCGTGTTCTAACGTGGGAGCATAATAACCACATTCAATTTGCACTATAGTTCAATTAATAAATTATTTAAATCATATGCACCAAATAGAGAATCTAATAAACAATGTTATCAAGATCCTTCGCGATACAATTGATTCCAAATTCAAATGTTTAGAATTAATACAGTTAAAGAGAAACATTTCGGTATTTAAATTATTGTGAGAATCACGCTTACGAAGCAAAAAACAACGATCAATCAGGTAGATCTACGTGCCTAATGATTCGTGAAGGATAAAAACTATTGTTCCCATGACTATGGTAATTTAAGTTAATTTAAGTAGGATCAAAGTGAAACACTATGGCTTCTTGCCGTAACTAGCCTGTAGGTAATATCGGTAATATATAGGTTCCCCGATGCTAAAATAGTAAAAAGAAAAAAGATTACAGGCATAAAGTTTATATACCATATTGTGGAGCACATAGGTAGGGGAGACCGGGTACCAATGTAGTATCGGTATGAAGGTAACACTCCATATCAATACACAAACGGAGCACAATAATAATTATAGATATACAATAAAGGCGAGTAATAAGCACCGACTGACATCCCTTCAGCCTTTCTATTATAAAAACGTTTCTATTATAAAAACGTGGTTGGGGACAAAAGTAATAATGCGAGATGGGGTCGAAAGTAACATGTTAGTTTCAACCCAAAAATTAGACATATGCAGTTGTTTACTTGTATTATTCGTTTAATTTTATACATCCTGGTTAGGTCTAAGCCTTCAAAGAGCCGTCTCACCTTCATAACATCCGAAAGCCATTAGACCTCAAATACCCAACCATTCTAATCAAACTGAGGCTTCAGTGTTGTCACGAGAAAGCATCCTACCTTATTATCGAGCAGATCCACGACAAAAATCACCAAAGGAAGAGAGAAACGAACATTTGCAATTTTGGCAGGCATGCCCCAAAAAATTACGTTACAAGAAGAATACCAAAAGAGAAAAACATGAAAAAGAACCATACTGGGTACAATAAAAGGAGAAAGTAAAGGGAAGAAGACAAGAAGGAAAGTTGTAGATGATTAAGTATTAGAAGATGACGATTGTTTCTATTTGATCTTTCATGAAACCTTTAACCAAATTAATCAAATTCATTCTGGGGAAAATGGGTTCAGTGAGTAATTTGTAAAGGTTGGTCTCACGAATAATGCACGAAAGGTGATAGAAATTATATATGTTTTTTATTTAAGTTTGTCATTTTTTAAGGAATAATTGTGAAATTAAGGAAATACAAAAAAATTAAAAAATTAACAAAATTAATATAGAAACACTGGTTCAAATGTGTTTCCATTTATATTTGTAACTACCAAAGGATGATAATTTGGACGGACCCTATATGGTGTGTTATTTTGGCCCCACACCTTCTGTGATCCAGTCAAATTGTGTTTCTACCAGAGAAGTGTTAGGGTAGTTCTGATTTCTTCATACCCAGTACCACACACTTCGTGCCCAGCCTCCTCTGCATATGCCAAATACTGCTAATCCCGAAATAATATATGATAATAATTAAAACAATAACCATAATTGGAGCTAATGACATTAACAATTACCTACTTCTGAATCCGATATGAAACAAATTTCATTTCAGTTTTTTTTCTGTTTCCGAGTTCCTGTAAAAAAACTCATACGGAATATATTGTGATCCTCCCTGTGGATTTTTAAGTATCAATTACACGGAATCAAAGAGGGCCAAGTCACGTGTTGAAGCTACATCTCCCCTCGTAAAACAATTTACGGATCAAGGGCTTTATCTAAATTAGATGCAAGATGTTGTCTGTGAGGCTGTTGAGGTCTTTACGTGTGCTTATTGAAAGCAGAATACGTTATTTCGGCTGTAACTGAGTAATTCTCCTGTGAAACGAATTTTACACGTTTAAGTGTAGGTTGTACATAATGTACATGCTATAATGGAATTTGAAATTTATTGGAATTACCGATTCGGATGTATGTTGAGGTATTCTAAAATTGTTTTGAATTTGTCTTAACTGTTTTCATTATACGTTGTAGATATGGTTTTGATAAGACAGAATGTAAGTGTGATTGTTAGGTTTTTAAAGAATGTTGCTTGGTATGGAAGTGGAATGCATCGTCGATATTTTAATATATGTTTTTTAACAAATATTAGTACATTAAACATGTGCTAAACTATAATAATTATATAGATGTATATTGGAGGTTACTAAAAATTAGGATAGTAGGTATACATATTAGTGGATATATAGGTATAGTAATTTTGTATATTTGTTATTAGATTTTGAAATACCAGACCGCACCAATAGGCTTAGCTCAAAATATGATTGTTTCGGCTTATTCGATTCGGAATGGCCTCTAGAAAATTGTGCCAAAGAATTAATTGTACCCGCACATAAACAATTGCAAAAATTATAAACAAATAAAGATTAAAAAGGGGGGTCTAGTTTTCACAAATAACTCAAAATAAAATGTCTAATAATGTTTATCTATTTTTATATAAATCAATAAGGATCGTACCCTTATTGATCAATAAGGATCGTACCCATTTTTGTGTATTACGGGATTTTTTTTTAGATTGTATTGATTTTTTGGAATCGCTGGTGCATGTGGCTGCGACGAAAAGTTCGTCGCAGCCACATTTATTTAAAATTAGAAAATATAGAAGATATGAACGATAAACTGTTGGTATCCTTGGTGAAGACTAAGACAAAGACTTAAATGAATATTTAGATGTTATAAGAAAATCTTTCCGACCACCTGAATTAAAAGACACCAGTTTTTTTTAATACGCAAAAGGTAAAGCTGTAAAGCAATATATCGGAATACATAAATTTCACTCAGTGAAATCATGACTTAGTGGTGAGTAAGACTAGTATATAATGCAAATAAAAAAATAAATATTTTTTTATTGAAAATATTCTGTATGTACTTTGTAATATTCTGTGTCGGTTATATGTACTTTGGTTTCAATAAATTTTGTTGTTCGTAAACTTTCCTTGTCAAAATATATCAATATTTAGTTGCCATGCATACCAATTATTATTTTACTTAGGTACTTTTCGTACCTAGACTGAAAAATGTTACTTACCTGACTGATTTAAATCTGCAAAATTGCATTTTGCTGCCGCTCGGGGAAAAAATATATTCATTGATTTTTCACATTGTTAAGTAAAAGTTGTAGTTTATATTCCACGTCGTGTATTTATTAAACAAAATCTTCTAAAATTATTTAGCTCCGTGGAGACCTGTTGAAACTATATTAGATGAGCTAATTTTCTTATCAAGCTAAACATACAGAAATTGGAAAAGTGTGGACATTTCGTCCCCTTTCACAATATTTTTTCAAATTTACTCTCACGCCTATGCTTTTTGAGTTATTCGCGAAAAAATATACCCCCTTTTTAAAATATTTATTTGTTATAACTTTTTCAATTGTTTATGTGGGGGCTAAATTTTTTTGCATAATTTTCTAGAGGCCTATTATAATATATCACTTGAAAATATGAAATTGATCTGACCACTAAATATTGAAAATATATTTTCTGTTTATTTATTAATTAACTCTTCCAAAGGATACTAATAGTTTACTTAAATAAATCGTTGTTTTTAAATCGTGATTATCAAAAATCGATATTTATATAATTATTATTGTTGCAACCAATAATATTTTGAACTTTTGTAATTTATTGTTTTCAAATATAAAATCGAGCGAGAGATTGAATGTTAGTAATTCCGTAAAAAATGTCATTAAAATGGAGTGCTCATTTTAAAAGGCAGCAGCTGCCTGCGAGGTAGACTATTTCGAGACGGAGAATATTGTAATTCTACAAAATTTCTCTGACAATATATCACGTGCAGCTTTATATCTAGCTGAAAATGCAAATGTCCTAGTCTGAATTTCGGTTGTAATTTTAAAATAGCCTTAGCCTGTGCACTACTTATCCGTTTATAAAACAGACGGGACCGTAGCGAGCCCATATCTACAAGTCGCTGCAAATCTATAAATTTCAAGATTAATACAAAATATTTACAGGTATTTACGTCTCAAATAAAAGTATAATTAATACTTAGTAATTTTTTAAATATTAATAATAAATATTGTATTGCATACGCGAAGTTACATTTATTTTGTTTGGTCGCCTTCTACAGTGGACCAAAGCGAATTGCACATATTCCATTATCGCACCTTTGTGGTTTGTACTGTACAGTAGTAGGGAGCAGTTGAAGATGAACGATTTTATTTACCTCATGTAATTGTATTAATTTATTAATTTGATTTGAATATGTGATTTGAGAGTGACTTCCTGTTAAATTTATTTCCATTTCATCATTTTAAACAATGGTTAAGCTTACAGAAAATACGGAAAAGACACGCATCGTAAATTATTTTAATGCTGGGTGATCTTTAAGTGCTATTGCCAACCTTTGGAGCTGCAGGGGGAAACAATTTGATTCAAGATGAAGAAATGATTAATTGGTTAAGAAGAAACCCATTTTATATGGCTACAACAGCCTGTCATGGTACGCAGTTTCCTGCTTTCTTGTGGACAGCTAGTCGCCGAATTAAACAGAGCGATATAAGTAGTTACGCGGCTGCAAAAGCCTTGGTTATCTGATCGCAATAAAGAAGCAAGGCAGGATTATTGCGGGACTGGTTTTTATACAACAACATTCACGTTTTGCCTTGGCCATCCAAAAGTCCCGATCTAAATCCAATTGAAAGCCTTTGGAGATGATTGGTCAAGGAAATTCTCGCCTGCAAAACAGGGAAGAATTTTTGTTGGTCGTTGAGAACGCTTGGGAAAATGTGGATGCAGATTACTATCAAACGTTGGCTCATTTTATGTCAAGACGGTTAGAAGCAGTAATTGCTAGCAATGGAGCACCTATTAAATATATTAATTGATTTAATTTGTTTATTTATTTTATGCTTTCGCTATACATATTTAAAAGAATAAGATATAATACCAAATTATATCTAGACATTAAAACATTGTCATATTGACAAGAAATTCATATAAGTATCTGTACTGTCAAAAGCCACAATTACATTATGCTAAAATAACAAAAAATATTTATAAGAGTCGTTTACTTTCAACTGTTTGCGAGTATATATAAAGTTTCACTTCAAACGATTGATTGATTTTAAAGATTAAGTTTAATCAATTCGCGACAGACAATTATGACAGCAACAACTACGAAAACCTACCGTCATCTATAAATTTAGAATAAATGTTAAAGTATAGTAATAATAATAATATAATATAGTAGAAACTGGTTCGGACCATAGCCAACAAACAGTAACTTTACCATAAATTACTGTTTACATCATAGTTTGAACTTTAATTTGATTCTCAATTTATTAATAATACTCTCCTACTTCTCCGTTCACAATTATTTATCTTTTTATTCCATTGTAGATATGTACTAAATATTTGCAATATAAGTAAAATGGCAGAATATGTGTAGCTTCAATTCCTAAGAATGTGTGGTTTCCAGAAAAAAAAAAGATACAAAACCTAGACGTCAGATGAGTGAAATTGACGGGATTCTAGGACCGTAAAATAAAATACTATGAGATTATTACGTTGTATATTATTTTGCATCATATAAATAAACGCAAAAAACTTTAAAGTGGCATACATTTTACGATATTCTAGCCATTCTGTTTTGTTTTATACTACTTAATGTTACCTTATTATATCAACAATAATTATAGAAAATAATTAATGTGAATAAAAATTCTCAGTTAAATTAGGCGGAAAGAGATCATGAAATTGCATATTTCCATTGACAATTTGTTAGATGTATATATATTTGTCTAGGTACGGTTTTAAATACAAGCTGTTGGGACAATACAAGCTGCTGACATTTGAAAAAATCTATAATTTTACACTGTAAAAAAATGGTGAATTAATTATAGATGGTTGACAGAGAAGTTGATCGGAAGCGAGTTATTCGACAAGTGTTCATTTCTAACAGTTTCATATAGGATGAGAAATAAACCGGTTATTTAATAAAAAAAATTCACCCATTTTTCAAGATTCTCAACAAGGGGCTATTCCCAACCCATTAGAACCCCAAGAACTTGGATTCACTAACAGGAGGCCTATACATACATGTCTATAGAAAAATGCAATTTTATTAACTAATTTGTCTGTAGATACTATTCATACAGTGGTTTTAATTTATGTGAGTAATCATACTTTTTACTATTATTACTATTATTGTATACCATCAACAATTTCAATATTGCCGCTAATGCCAATGTTTGCAAAATCTAATATGATTAGAGCAGGAATACATTGTATTTTCCTGAAATATAGTTCTAGTTGCGTGCGGTCCTGCCTAAAGACTTATTCGTATTCCTAAAACGACATCGAGGCGCGTGCAAAATTCGGATGATGCCCTTAGGATAACTTTTATTTCGTACTTTAGGCTCGTATTCGACGTTTCTCTGCCTTAATGTTAAACATGAATTATGATGCAAGTTGGATATAGACAGGATTTGGCACAATGCATAACTTTTGTCAAGCTCATCCGAAGCTACACGTAATAAATATACATATTCTTAAGTGACAACCTCGCTGTACAGTAACTGGATTACGTTCTGCAGCTGCAAGCTTATATGACATAAATCCTGGAATGTTTGAATGTTTGTTGTCTATTTTTATCTGTCTGGAGAGGTTACATATTTTTTTAAGTTACAGTTATACTCTTAAGTCGTTTCGCTTTTAATATTCTAAACCTCTTAAATAGAAACTGTCTAATTATATTTTAATCTATGCCATTTGTTGATATTTTATATTTTGGCGCAGTCGGATATATTGCAGAACAACGTATCCATATAATTACGCATTCAGAGTAATTTTATTATTGCACAAAATTGTATTGTATTATATATAAATAACCCCAGAGGCTCAGTGTGCAATATATGCGTCGCTTTTCAGTGGTAATTGTGGCAATTTCAGATTGCCTTTATGTCCGGAATTGCCCTTTGAGATACAAATAGACCCTTTATGCTAAAAGAACAACTATCTGGAACAGCTAGAAACCCTTTACATGAAGGGGTTCTAATTTCGTAGCTAATCGGACCTATTTCGATCAGCTGTAAAACAAGCAATTTTATCAAAATTGGATGGGTATCTGCTTTTAAGCTGTGTTAAAAACCAATTAGATCTCGCACATCGTTATTTCGAGTGAGAAAAAAACTGGAGTGATCCTAAAAAAACTGTCGGCGATAAAGAACCGTAAGATTTTAATTGGTTGGCGTAGCTAGCCTTTATTTTTTCTATTTGCCGGCTAACGAATTTTCGATTGTTTTCGAGGATAGGTACACCGCCCTGAATTTAAATTACTACCGCTTCGTATTCAGCTCTATACGAGGATTAGCTAAGCAGAAATAAGTGTTTGCACATGGCATTATTATTTATACGTAATCCCATCATTACAAAGGTAGTTTCTTTAGAATGTTTTCCGACGAACTGATTACGAAACAACACAACTTTGTATGATGCATGATAGGGCTGACATCGTCGAGCGATTCTTTGTACGTAGGTACAAACGGAGCATTTCGTATACGGAAAGCGAAGTAGTTTCGTATAATTTCTTCAACTTATTGTTATTAACAACAACAATTTTCACTTCGGTAAAAATCCGTCCCAGCTAAATTCCGTAAATATCAGTGGTGGCGCGTGGGTTGAAACGAGTGAAGCGGTGAACCCTTATTTCAAGAATTTATTTAAGGCTATTTTTTAAACCAATTCATTAATAATGTAATAGATATATGAAATTATTATTTATGATAAAAAAATTAAGTATCAATTAGGAGCAAGTACAATAAATAATAATAATAAGTAGGTACTACTCCTTCATATAACCGCAACTGTAAAATTATTGCGCGCCGACTATGTCGCGTCGCGTCGGTGAGAAGGATGAGACTACAGCACACCACAGTTTAAATGGAAGTGACACGATAATAGATTGGTGGTGCCAGTGCAGCACTATCCAATGCACCAAATTATACGGTTGCCATGGTAACAGTCGGCTACGTATCAATCGCCAATTATTTAAATTATATTAAATCCTCTGTCTTGTCGGAGGCCCGAGAGCTAGGTACGTTTCTCGTTGTATTATAAGTGTCGCTGCATATAGTAATAATGTTTCCATCAAATAATATCCTGTGTATTTTATTTGAAACACCAATTTATTTTATTTTTTAGAGGACAAAAAAGACATATTATGTTTACAAAGACTATGCCGATTTTAGCTGTAAATAAATAACGTTATATGTTAATAAACGTTATATGTTAATAAAATAGGTCAATCCTACAACAAAAAGTACAAAAAATTATGGAAGGAGTATCGGAGTAGCAGTGAAAATTCCGTTGACGCTGAATGCATAGTGTTGTGAAACAACAGCTAGTTCGTCTACAGCTAGGCGAATTCTAAAGGGTACGAATCAAAGGGTACTAAAGAAGTGAACTTAAGAAGAAGAAAAATACGCAAGAAACCTTTACTTCTCGCACGTCATCTGCAAGCACGTTTAGAATTTTCACGTAATCATCTTAACTGGACAGATGAGTGGAAGAGAGTCGTTTTCAGCGATGAAAAAAAGTTTAACCTAGATGGCCCTGATGGCTTCCAATATTACTTTCATGACATTAGGATGGAAGAAAACGTTTTGGCACGCCACAGCTGGGCAGGATTGGTAATGATTTGGGCGGCGATTTCAAGTCAACGGAGGTCAAAAGTATTTGGAGTTGCTTCAAGGCAGGTTAATAACATAGCAGGTTAATAATAATATATATCATAGCAATAATCAGTTTTATTTGCGAATCAAGAATGGATATTTCAACAAGACAATGCGCCTATTCACACCGCCCAAGTAATCCAAACGTGCTTGACTGCTAATAATGTTCCAGTTTTAGAATGACCAGCTATTTCCCCTTACTTACATATCATAGAAAAAGTGGAAGTAATCAAGTGTCACAATATAAATTACAATACTTGCTTTAAAAAATTTCCACAATTGTAGAATTTGAAAGTATTAAACAAAATGTTGAACAAATATTGTTAAAATGTTTAATTTAATGCTTTATGTAGCTTTATGTACTACACTGTATCAAAGTGACCATTAAATATAATTAGACCAAATTACTATGTGAGAGTAAGTGTCGCGCACTGTACGTTATTAAGAATACCTGAAGTAACTACTAAACTACATTCAATTTCAATAGAAGCTGACTTAAGATAGTGATATTTGAGCAATTTGATGATACTGGCATAATAAAGACAGGCAATGAAATCATTAACATAATTTCAATATTTTTAGGGTAAATACGAATAAAAAGGGCTACGAGAAATGTCTTCTCCAAGCCGCTTAAAACATTTCCTCTAATAAAAAATTATCAGAGCCCCAGAAAAAAGACCCTGTCATTTTAGTCCGATATGAAATACGATTTTCGCGGAACTTTCGACCCCGAAAAAGTGCCCTTACCATTAACTCCGCTCCATATAATTAAGAGCCCAGATGATGTAGACTTGCCGAAAACGAGCCCTTCGGTATTCTCCTGTTCCATTTCCTTATCAATAAAAATCCCAATCAAATTTTCATTTGCATCATTAGCCGCGAGCATCGACGGCTAGGCTGTTAAACGCCACTTTATATGCAAGCGTATTCTGGCGTAGTAAATTGGCGGTGTGGAGGGTAGACGTAGAAGCTCCGGGAAGGCAGGCACAATCACCCGGAGACTTGAACGAACTTCAGGCCGAATATTTCCCCACACTTTCTCCCAAGTAGTGGAGCGCCACGCCGGCAGAAATTTATGAGGGTCAATGGAAAAATTCCGGGCTATAAATGACCATAAATGAAAACTGGATACTAAAATTGCAAATCCTCCAGACTTTTACTTGACATAGAGTCAAGTTTTACATAATCTCCGCTTCGTTTTAAAAAATTCTCTCAAAAAAAATATTGCCAAAAGACTTTTTTCATTTGTTCAGATAATTTTAGTAAAATCGAATATTATCTCTTGCCAACAATTTGTATTTCGACAATAATTATCTAGGTCAGATGCAATCGTTAATTATTTAAATGAGGAAATTGAGGGAAAAATGCAGTTCGAGTATTTCTAGACCTTAGGCGTTTGACTTGGTAAACCATCTTGGTTCAGAAGTTACTTAAAAGATAGACATCAACTAGTAGAAATAAATGACCACCAGTCACACAACTTTAAAAATATCATCGAGTGTACCACAAGGTTCTGTTCTAGGACCTCTACTTTTTATTATTTATATAAATTATTTACTTAAATACATTTTTAAATTTTGGAAAAATTGTCATGTTTTGCAGATGAAGCCAGTGTTTTGGGGTTTGCACCTGATAGAGCAACGTTGCGAGATGAAATAATAATAACTAATTCTAGTTTATGTGAATAACCATTCACATCATTGGAATAAATTAAAGGAAAATAGAGAGAAAACTGTTTTTATTAAATTTTCACTAACTTCCCAATTAGAAAATGCATGTTAATGAAAGCATGTTAATAATGTTTGTTGACAGAAGCATTCAGCAAAACTCTCATAAATTTCTTGGTTTGGAAATAGATAGTTCCTTTAAGTTCCTTGAACCATATTACTAATATAGCTGCAAAAATATTCAGATTATGCTATACATTCATACATTTAAACAATTCGTTAATTCTATAATTAAAATTCCGCTTTCTATAATAAGATCCCTGATTTTCCGAGAACAGTCGCACCCCTGGTGCATTTTACGTTGGCTTTTCTTCCCGTGGCGAATTCCGCTTTTTGTAAACCACTATCTGTGCGCTATATTGATTTTCGCTACGCCACGCCCGACTACCGTGGCATGCGAAAAGTCCACGTCGCTGGTAGAAAGAAAGGAGACAGGAAGAGAGACCGAATGGGTACGTCTCGACGGGGTAATAGTCACCCCTCAACCGAAAATTCTCGCCTAAAGTAGTCCAGACGACAGGAGCGGCATGAGTAGTTTCAAGAAGTCCATGCTACTTCGCGGGGCACTGCATTACATGCAGATTAACTCATATAAGATAGATCTTGTGTAAAGATGTTATCTGTCGCTAATAATCTGTTCTCGAGAATGAGCTCCCACGACTCCGGACGCCGCGATTTAATGATGCTTTTTTAAATGAAGGCAAGGAATTACAAACAATTACTTAAAGCAAGTGATGTGCTGAAATCTTACCAGTAGTGATTACATATTATTCGTGTCAAAAAGAGAAAAGCAACTTCACATGTCTTTAACACATCTTATTTTACAGGTTCCTCAAGTTTGATATAACTAATAACCTGGGATTAAAAAATGTGTACATAGGTACCTAATATAAATGTAATTTACCAAAGACTTCGATATGGTCAAACATAATTTCCTATTGTGCAAAGGTAAATACCACGATAATTGATTTATGTAAATGTGAAAGTGTTTACATCATATTTCACATCTCATGGGGGCCCCAAGACTCGCACGATAATTCATGACTGAAACTGGGATTATGGCCGTAATAGAGGGTAACCAGATAGCAGAGATCTGATGCAGAGGCGTATATCTCATCAGAAATGATCATATGAGTGACGTCACGGATCAACACAGTTTCAGTTGTCAGTTTCACAAGCATAACCTAAAAAATTAAGGATTTTCGGCAGCAGCCCGAGCTCTATAATAGGCGCATAGTGTTAATAATATCCAATTCTTGAAAGTTGGCCGTTACGTCATAATTCATACGAATAAAATTAGTGCTACACTAGTCAAATTAATGTGTGTTTAAACGACTCGTCCGGATGTGTACAAACTTTATTCGTTGACAGATGAAAAACGTAACCATTACACCTAACCTATAATTTGTATGTTAAAATCATGAAGACTTTAAGCAGTGGGACATTTTTCGTACGTAAAACGATATCCTAGTAGGGGTGGGGGTCCGACTAAATCCAAATTTAGTCAGAAATTTGAAACGGTTCTAGTCAAGATTTCTAGAAGAAATCGATCAGTTGATCAATATTATTCTCGCTAGTTACGAATCCAAAGTTACGCTGTTCGTACAACGTAACTTTGGATTCGCAACTAGCGGCCTCTCTTCCTTTTTCATGCAGTAACTTACAACAACGTTAGGCGGATATATCAACACATATAATGGCCTTCTTTGTGTTGTCTCTCTCTCGTTTTATTATTAATTAACAAAGTCCTTGAACAACGTATGATGTAGTAGATTAAAAATAAATTAGAGACGTGAGCGACCTTCTTTTAAGATTGGAGTGTAGTTTAGTTAACAAGAATTAAAATAATTATAAACTAATAGGCTTAAATTATTAGCTCCCGTCCTAACCACAAACTGTCAAAAGGGAAGTAAATAGTATATGCCATTCTTGTTTCGGGCGAGGTAAAGCTTCTAAAAAATATATTTGTAGTGCTCATGTAGAAATTATATTGTTTTAGTTTTACTGTTTGTCTTTATAAATTTATATCAAATTTTAAATAACTAGATACTTTTATAAAAGCATTTAACTGGATACATACATCTTAATGTTTTCTGACTATTGAGAGAATTTCAAATCTTGAGCCATAACATTAGTTTTGAAGTCGAATTTTATTTTTTTAAATAATATCCACCTTCGTCATACTATCGCTGTCACCAATTAAGTGACCTTATTAGATCGGCATTGCTGTAAGATGTATGCACTAGGGGTTAAAAGCGATTTATCTTTTCTGTAGGCCATCAGATAACACTTATTTTTAATGCAGCAGTATAGTATTTTTGTGTACTCGTCGAGTTTTCATGATTAATTTTTTTTTAATTCGTTTAAAACTGTTTCTAAAAATAAATATAAAGTCTGCTATATTGCCGAAATCATAAAGAGCTCGTCTACAAGAATCTGCCGGAAAAATATATTGTTGCCATTTAAAAAAGTTATTGATGCCATCATATACGGAACACCTAGAGCACCGTCTTATTGTATATTACATCAAACTAAGCGGAATTAAAAATAAAAATCGACGTATCCGACGATTTTAGATAGAAACGTCTGTCTTAAGAAATATTGAATTTATCCGTTACTTTTCTAACGCACTGTATAAAACTCATAGCCTCAAATAAGAAATTCCTCAATGGCAACTATAATTACGTTTATCATAGTAGGTTACATCAAATTTACCCCCTGATAATCATCCATTTGCCCCTTTACGCCAATGCAAAACATCAACAAAATGATCGATGTGTAAATAAATTACCGTAAAGAAACAAATGCTACTGCCATTATAGACAATAAAATCCGATGGCATTGCCTGAGCAAAAATGGATACATTCGGGGGGAAAGTTCGGTATCAAGCAATGCTGCATTGAATGATAAATATCTGGCAATCGACGATAATGCTGCGTAGGCCCTACACGCGTTCAGGCAAAACCCGAAATGATAAATGCAAAGGGGGATCCATCGAACGTTTCACCCTTTGGTGAGCACGAGGCGGTAATATTGACAAGCTTTTAACACATTATTACGAAACTATTAAAGGAGTGCTACCAAATTTACTGAGTCGTCAGGTGGAAGGACGATTATTTAACGTTCCAGTCTGTAATCTTTACCCCCGAACAACATGGTCTCGTCTCAAATACATAGGTATACCAAAAATGTACCTCATTTAGATATTTTCGATGTGAACTGATTAAAGAACACACTCGAAAGTGAATTCGTAACTGCTCTATCGAAGAAGAACGGTCATTGTACCAAAAAACTTTATTGTACCTAAGTATGGAAAAAAACAAGGGGCGACAAATGTATTACAATCCATCCGATATTATAAAAGAGAATTGATCTGTGGCTATTTCATCAAAGGTTTTCAATATCATACACCTAGGTCGCAGCGGTATTCTGCATTCGCATGATGACGCGCACCTGCATAGAAGCCAGAACCGATGAATTTATAGTCGTCCGCGGGAAATATGTTTTAAAATATCACTTCGTCTGCGATTTTTAATACTAAATTAACTAAATTAATATTTTCAGAAGCTTTCAATGTTGCGCATAACAATTGCAAATTATAATGGATTAGAACTCGTAGGCATTTAGTTGAAATAATTCCATAACTTAACAACAATTTGACACTTACTATTCTTTGATAGGACACCTATAATGTATTTTAGTAGTAAAAATAAAGATACCCGTCGATAACCTAGTTGTTATAGTTAAGGATTTGCATATAAGTGTTGTCACACATTTTTTCAGTTATTAGAGTTATATATTCACCCAATACTGTTTTAATTATCCAATAAATTCCAAATATTTTACTATATAATTATTATTACAAACATGCAGCTTATTTAGTCGGCGTTCAGATTATTTAATCAAAAATTTCGTTCACACCCGGTGAACCCAATAGTGTGTAAAGGTTCTGTAATATGACGTACCTATAACAGACCATTTATGAAAGAAAAGTCTGCAATAAATCATCAGTGATAAACTATATATTTATCTCCTTATTTATTTCAACTCATTTATGTTTATAAGCGTCAACTTACTGACAGCAGTTGGGTCCCTTTTGAATGACTGCACAACGTTACTGAGAATTGAAATAAGGTAGAAATAGAACGTCGCCTCCTACTACCTTACCTAGCCTTCTCTTTATACTTTACTGAAATTCCCAGTAACGTTGCGCAGTGACTAAGAGGGGAGTATCCCAACTGCATTCGCAGTCTTAAACAGTATCTACTAAATCGTCATACTGCATCATAAGCTACTTGCAAAACTCAATATTCCTTCATATTGACCTTTTTGGCATCTAGACAACTGATATGATCCGTCCTATAAAAATCGAGGGGGGACGGGAGAGACATTTCTAAAAATGCATTTCATTTTTAAAAATTGTTTCAATATATATATATATATATATATATATATATATATATATATATATATATATATATATATATATATATATTAGCTTTGAAGTTCTTTGCTATTCATATTTGTTTTGTGAAAAGTAATCTTGGGTTTGTAGCATTTCATTACATAGAAATAAGCAAATAGACGAATAAGAAGGAAAACACACTTACAAGTGCTATATCTGGACATACATACGGAAATGAACCACTAACTATACACACGAAAACGAACCACTTAGAAGTTGTACAAGTTCTTTTACCTTTCTTGAGGATCTTCAGAGCAATATACGATTTATTTCATTGATATATATATATATATATATATATATATATATATATATATATATATATATATATAATATATATATATATATATATATATATATATATATATATATATATATGTATATATATATATATATATATATATATATAAATATATATATATATATATATATATATATATATATATATATATATATATATATATATATATATATATATATATCAATTATGTTTTCTATAAATGTCAGTTCCGTCAAAAACTAATGTCATAAAATGTCACTGAAAGTGTTAAGGTATGAATATTTTAAATTCAAGTATAAATGATAAAACATGATAAAACAAATGATAAAACAAATCGTACATGACTCTGAAGATCCTCAATGAAGGTGAAACAACTTGTACAAGTTCTAAGTGGTTCATTTCCAGATATGTAACTGGTAAGTGTATCTTCCCTATTATTCTATTTGCTTATTTCTCTATGTAATGAATTGTTAGAAACCCAAGATTTCTTTTCGCAAAACAAATATGAATAGCAAAGAACTGAAAAATAATCCAGACAGTACCTATTTTTCGATGAAGAATGTCAATAATCTTGAAAACCAACGACACCTAGGAATGTTATTATCACAGTATGCATTGCAATGGCAGATTTTATACTGCTTTGTAGCGTTTTAAATGTTTTCAATCAATTCGTTACGGGAGTGAATCAAAAACTTTCCAAAAAATTTTTGGATATCAAAATTGTTCTCTCAAAATCGGCATCTAGGCGTAAAATGTCATTAGGAACATAATTTCCTGATATTTCTGACATTATCCTGATAGTATGTGATATTTTTCATAATGTTAACAATTAGACACATAATTAGTTGACAGAAAGATTTTTTTGAAAGATTTTTTTGAAAAATCACAAATTTGACAGTTGTCAGATGTCAACTTGGCATTGCTGCATATTAAGTTATTTTGGAAGCTGAAGTGATAGCCACCAAACGTTTTTTTCAAACCCTAATAAATGTAAACCCTAATGTAAATTCAAGTATAAATGATCAATGAAACAGGTCGTACAGCACTCTGAAGATCCTCAATGAAGGTGAAAGAACTTGTACAACTTCTAAGTTTTCGTGTGTATGTCCAGACAGATATAGGACTGGTAAGTGTATCTTCCTTATTATTCGTCTATTTGCTTATTTCTCTGTGTAATAAAATGCTACAAACCCAAGATT
Organism: Tetropium fuscum; assembly: GCA_964058915.1. Lineage (NCBI taxonomy): Eukaryota > Metazoa > Arthropoda > Insecta > Coleoptera > Cerambycidae > Tetropium > Tetropium fuscum. The sequence continues at coordinate 18,670 of CAXKVY010005516.1, read as the reverse complement.
ACTTTTCACAACTAAATATATATATATATATATATATATATATATATATATATATATATATATATATATATATATATATATATATATATATATATATATATGTATATATATTGGCCTGAATCAAATTACTATAATGCATTATCCATTATCATGTTATTTCTCGTATAGGTATATTATCAAAAGGCTCCAATTAGGGTATTCAGGCATAAAATGCCTTAATGTCTACCTACATAAATATTATTTATGTAGGTGGATTTCATTATATCGAAAAATAAGTGGGTGACCCGGGTAAGCAACAATTTGTAACGTAGCTGAAATACCAGGTTTGAATGTAGTTAATCACTGTCTGTAATTTGCTTTGATGGACTTTGGATCCGGATTAGATACTTTTGCAATTTACTGTCGTTTTTACTGAAAAAGTATCGATAGAGAAATATAGAGAAATAATTATTGTACTCATTATTGTATTATATTATGTTCTAGATATCTGTGGATAACTATATTTCAGCGTCCAATGTGTTTCACAATTTCAGCACTGTCTATTATTGTATGGAAAGAAATGGTGAACATTTTGAACACTTAATAAAATAACATAAATTTATTAACTAGTTATTACTTCCATTTTTAATTTTTTTAATGTTTTTAAAATTTTCTAAAATCTCAATAAATATCCAAAAATTAAGCACTGCTGTATTCGTCATGAAAACTGATTTTTTAAGATGTGTAACACGTGGGTTATTTCCATTTAAGATTTTAAAATTGAGGTTGCTAGGAGTTAGGGGGATGAATATTACAATACCCATTGACTGTCAAAAATTTATTGTGCAATTTGAATAATTTTTTAAAATCTTATCCGATCTGATGAAAAATGATCTACTGCTCGCAATGTTCGCAATGAAAAAGGATTTCAAATGATGGATAACACTTGGGGTAGTTATATTTAAGATTTTTAAATAGCGGTTGCTAGGAGTTAGGGGGATGAACATGTCAAGGTCCCTTGACTGTCAAAAATGTTCCCCCTAAAACAAAAATCGACGGGTCCCGGCGATTTCTCAAATAACTTACGGTTTTTCAATTACAGGGGGTGGTAAGTTTTAAAATGAACACAGTGTATACGCAATTAGGCACAATACATACATAGCTAGGGGTATGTACAATTTACAAGGCTTCATGTTATATTCTAAGGTTTGCTGAAAGTCGTTTAGAAAACTGCTGTGGAAAATACTGAAAACAAATCAACAATTAATGTAAGTACTGTTTGCACTCGAGTGGCTATAAAAATGGGATCTCCTTATAGAAGATTAAGGGAATTATTACACTAGGCAGCATTACAATCTGTAACAGAATTTCATTGGTACTTAGAGAATATAATCTCCCTAAGCTAAGCATAAGCTAAGCATAAATTAATACCAAGTGGTTTGTAATTGATGACCGTTTCTGGGCTTATGCATTTCACCCAAAAGAAAAATTTATTACCAGATTATATAAAACACCCAAATTTCAAATTCCACACGAAGACTTATTATATTTTAACGACGTTGCTTAAGAACTCGGTAAATATTGCATTCGGATGCTATTTCTAGAGCTGAAAATTCTTCCTTGAATACAGATCTGGGGACCATGAAACTTTTAAACATATTAGTGTAGGATACTGTGTCACTTATTCATATTTAATGAAAATAAGTTGCATGTAAGTTGGTGTGCGTAGCGCTACGAATGAAATTTCTGCTGCAATATGCTGGATAAATAATGGCAATATTACGGTGCAACGTTCATTTTTTATTAATTGTCTATTCTGAAATATAAATACCGTTCCGATGTGTTGCGAACTATTCTATAAGCATCTGAGTGAAGCACTCCGCATCCACACATTTAGAACAAAATTGTTTATTCATCCCCGTGAGAGTGGATTTTCTTCGTTTTATCGTTCCCAATAACCCGCATTAAAATTATTATCGAACTTTAATTTTTTTTAATTTAGAAATTTTAAATATAATATTTGACAATTTTTTGGGACAATTTGACATTTCCTCCCCTAGGAACCCAATAGTTATTTACTCAATAGGGTACAAATTGTCTGTTTTATCAGTTCCAATAGCCCTGCATTAAAATCATTAGCGAACAAGTTTGCTTCAAATTTTATTTTAGGATTTATTTTAGGATGTTCTCCATTTCATCCGCATGCACCCTTTGTCAGGTTTTTCAAAAGGGTGGAATTACTTTGTTTTACTATTTCAAATAGCTCTGCATTAGAATCATTAGCGAACAAGTTTATTTATAGTATTTTTTTGGGAATTTTAATTTCATCCGCATTTTGGGAATCTTAGTTTCATCCGCCCCTTTGTCAGGTTATTCAGAAGAGTGGAATTACTTCTTTTTATCATATCCAATAGCCCTCAATCAAAATCAGTTGCGAACAAAAACGTTTCTTCTTGATATGTTTACATTTTATTTTACACAACATTTTCAGGGTTTGCCTGGACATCATGTCCTAATTCATATGCAGTCACACCTGTATCACAGTCTGATGAATGCTCTGCAACAGAATCTGATTAAAATTATGTATCACTAAGCCCTTTCTCTTCCTCGTTTATAGTAATACCACCATGTTCCCAATTCGAGCAATTTAAGCCGTAGCTGTGTTTACATATACCGGATTGCAACCTACTATATTGCAAGAACATGTTTTGGTCTTGTATCCAATGCACCCACAAGCTATTTCTCTCTAAGTAACTTGTTGGTATCATATAAATATCTGTACTCTTTTAAAATCCACTATTAAACGGTAATCCCTAGCAGTTTCTTTGCTCCTGATGTTAGAGATCACTTGAGTCTACATACGTTCCGGCATGAATTCGTTTCCATCCTCCACAGTTATGACCAACCACGTCGAAACATATCTGTGTTGCTCGCGAAATAATGTGAAAGTGGAATGATATGTGTTCCAACATAATTTTCAGTAATGGATTGTGAAAATTCTAAAATAGTGGTAAATAAACATTATACTCTACCCCAGCATTTATCAGAACAGCGTAGATTATTTTCAGCACAAAGTTAAAAAACTTTTGTAAATATCCACTCATTTGCCTCCACTTCGTTCTCCACTAAAATAACTTATACCTACTGTGTATTATGTAGTAGTTTACACTACAACACTACACTATAACATTGTGGCACAAACTGGATAAAATAGCCACGCCGAATTAAGCCCTGGTTTAAACGGTATAGCAAAACGTGTGGCACCTTGTCCACCGACTATATTGTCCAATTTGAACACACTTAAAATGAGGAGAGTGTCCTTGGTTTCCTCTGAAATACCTCCCATGCAAATACGGTGAAATACCTGACTTGACAAAAGTGATGTGTTATTACGGTCACCTCTTGTCCCGAGTCGATAGGATTTTCAGATTTGAGGCTTAAAGGCCCGACCTAATCGGAACACAAACGAGATAGAAGAGTGGCAAGTGCCTCCAAAGTGGTTTGAAGTGCTAAAAGATTTTATTTTAGAGAACCGAATTTTATATGAAAAGAATCCTACTGTGCACATATGATAAATAAACATTTGGGGTGAGAAACTTCAATAAGAATATTCTCGTGTTTCATATGGCATCCGGCCAACTTGGGAGGAACGAAATATGATTTTAATAAATCATGCTTCTGCGTTGCCAATGGGACCCATACGTCTTGTCTTCCGTGGAGTAAAAGAGAAAAGTGAGAACCGCGTAGAATATTACTTCTAATTATCTGTTTGTTTTATTCGTTCAAAGAGAATTGCGCTATTTCTGATTTTTAATTAGTACGATTACTGAGTGTAATATACTTGAGTGCCAAAAAAATTGCTCAGCGAGATGCTCGAGTTTTGAGAGAGTTTTGTGTATTCACTGCGCTAGAATTCGAACTATTAACTAAATATAGTTTTTGAGAGCTGTGGTTCCAAATGATACCACTTTGATTGGAATCAGACCTCTTCTAACAAAGTTTTGGGGCTAAGAATATCTATAACACAAAAGAGAGTGAGTCGATTATTTTGCACTCAAGTGTAATTGTATTATACCCATACAATGTGAATCCGCAGTCATAGTCCAGTAGAGTGTAGTCCAATAAAAGAGGTGTAGAGTGCGTGAGCAGGGATCTAAGCGAGTCCCTCAAAACTTACTGTGATTGTGGTGCTTAGGGAGTAAACATACTAAAATTCCTGACGTCTAGGTGGTGAGACGAATGGGGGGCGGTGGGAAAAAAGAGGGTCCACTTTTGGGTTTTTCGCTTATATGTCCAAAACGGTGCGTGGTAGGGAAACATTTTTTCTCTACAACCTTCGTTTTCCGAATTGGCAACCGTTTTCGAGCCACACGCACTGAAAAAGTGAAAATTTTCGAAAATAAGATTTTTCTAAACTATCTTCTAAAGTCTAAACTATTCATCTGAGAAAAAAACCCTATTCCCTTTAAGAATATATGTACATAGAATGTATATACAGGGTGTTAGGCGCATGGTTAGGAAGTGGAGAAAGAAGTGGGACCATCTGCTACTTACTCAGCCCCAATAATTCGTTTTTGGGCTTATGGTTATTTACCTCTTTAAGAAACTTTGGGAGGCAGTAATTTTTCTTCTAGTAATTATCTGCACTAAATATCAATTTTAGGAGAATACACTGGCAGTCAATATGAGAATAAAATAACATGTGGGCGTTTTCATTATTTACTCTAAAAATAGATACAATATTTTCTCCAAAATCATAAGGCCAAAAACTAATTATTGGGGCTCAGTAATTAGCAGACGGTCCTACCTCTTTATCCTCCCCGTTTGTCCAACCATAAAGTCACATATATAAGGTAGGTACTTTTATTCGATTTCAATAACTCTCATTGTTCTTACTCTCAATAACTTCTCAATGTTAAACTCAACTTCTTCTGAATTCACGTTTCCATCCATCTTCTTTGGCCGTATGGGTCCTGGCAAGGGTTCTTCGTTAATGGTATCCGCATCTTCAGTGGCGGGTGGTCCTTGGCTGAAAGGGCTCTGTGTCATCTTCATCGTCGTCCTCGTCGTAAATAGGTACGCCGTTGAGGCAATTCCCTTGGCAGTGGAGGCATGCCGCAGAACAGTTCAGCATTGCTTTCCGGCATCCACATTCGTTGTCACTACCACAATCCTTGGAGCAGCGGCAAAATATCATTTTCAGGACCCCCGGTGCTGGTGGATCTTCTGTGGTAATTGGCACTAGGATATCTACTAGACGTTTCCGCCCCCACTGTTGAGGGGGCAGCTCATTCCCGAGCCACTGCTGCCCTCGTTATTATGTGCGCCGGGAATTCTGTTTAGCTGCGCTTTCAGTTGGTGGGAGGACGCTTCCCAGCACCTTCAACCTCGCCGTGAGTGGAGAAAAGGTTGTAAAAAATTACTGCCGCTTCGTAGATGATTTCTGATTTCAAGCCATGCTGCTGCATCTCTTGGGTGGATTCTTTTGATTTTCCCTCGGCCGGGTTTCAGCAGCTTGGGAGAGAAGCTATCAAAAGGATAGCGAGGTCCACATCCTCACCAACGACAAACCACAGAACTGTGAGTAGATTATTCTACAGCAGTCTTCACGATAAGGAGGTCAGCATCATTTGTGGCCTGGAGTGTCTGTATCCCATTCAGCTGAAGCTTTATCTGTAGCAAGGAGAAGAACTGACCTTTGTTGGTAGGATTGGACAAAAAATCTTTTTGTTTCACAGGCATCGATGTGTTTTATGTCAAATTGATGTCAGCCGACCTCCTCAGTATGTACCGTCGCCGTCGCGACCCAATAAAATACCACAGTGCGGCTCGTTCCAGCAGAGTATTGATTGACGTAGGTGACATGTCCATCACAAATGGTGACAACAGAGGCATTTTCTTGCTAAATTACTCTGTGCAGTAGGAATCATCTGTGCAGTAGGAATGTTTGATGAAACGTGAGGTAAAAATGTTATTTCGATATGGATTTTTCGCATATAAGCGAAAAACCCAAAAGTCGACCCTCTTTGTGCCCCCCCCCCCTTCGGCGTTCTCCTAGATGTCAGGAATTTTAGTATGTTCACTCCCTAAGCACTCTGAAAAAGTTTATATTTTTGGGCCATTCATTGTCTGGACTATCATAGAAATTTTAGTCACTTCCCTCATCAATGTTTTATAACAAGATGGCAGTCATTCTAAGAGAATTTGCAAACCCGTAAAAATGGACAGCATTGAATGCGGGCCATGGCCATAGAGGGCCATGGCCATGATTTATTACCATCCGCATTCAATGAATCAACTATAGTATTATGTAATTGGTTCATAAAGCTGTCTATATCTACACGTCTAATGACAGACGTATCATATGCTATCTTCGTTGTATTTGGAATTGTATTAAAATGCCCTTTTCTTTTGTAAACATTAATATAGCAATAGTTCTAGCTATTTTTATATCCCATATGTTCAGTGGCTAATGCGCTACAAGACAGTCCTTGTAAATCATTTTAATTGGTTTGGTTGACATGGGGTCACTGAATTGCATGATTCTATTAATTTTGACTAACGAACTTTATCGAATTTCATGAATCAATGGGACTAACATTATTACTAGGAAATTTTATATAAACATGACGAACATTACATATTCAGTACTTATTTTCGCATGTCGGTAATCCTTGAATATATAAAGATATAACCGTAGAAATAAGTTCTAAGAACTGCTGCTCATTGATTCTATAGCGTAACATGTGTTATTATTAGGTAGGCAGATTTACAAGGAATACGTCAAGTGCTATTAAAGTTAAGGACGAATTATATTAATAAGGGAAATTTTCTAGTAGATATTCCAATAACTGTTAGTATCATAATATCGAATGTCTGTCGTCCACATATCACTGATATGTGTGTCTGTCGTAGAAATCTTAAAATTGCATTTAAAAGATTTAAAAAGGAGGGTATCAGTTATTGTTTGGTTAAAATTAAGCATTTAATTAGTCTATAAAACCTTACCGTTGACAATTTTAAATGTAAATATTTTTTTAATGCTAACTTTATTTTCAAATTAGCAGAACCACGTTCTTTGGAATAGTATGAAAGCATTTAATTTCGCTGAAGGGCATGTAATTAGCCCTTATGTAGCCTTAAAGTCTCCATAAGAGACATTGTTGACTTGCTCTGCTAACTTTATTCTAAGTTACCAGAACATCGTATTTTCAAAAAAAAAATAGGAGCATTAAACTTCGTAATAGAGCATTTAATTAGCTTTTAAGTAGCCTTAAATTCTCCATAAAAGCCATTTTTTGTTCTGCTGACTTTATTCTAAGTTACCAGAACAGCGTTTTTTTTTAATATAGGAGCATTAACTTTCGTAATAGAGCATTTAATTAGCTTTTAAGTAGCCTTAAATTATCCATAAGAGAATTTTTTGTTCTGGTGACTTTGCTCTGCTAACTTTATTCTAAGTTATCAGAACATTGGTTTCTCACAAAATAATTTCACAAAATTTCGCATTAAATTTTGTAATAGAAAATTCAACCTCATTAAGTAGCTTTTACGTAGCCTTAAATTATCCATAAGAGCATTTGATGTTCTGCTGACTTTGCTCTGCTGATTTCATTCTGCTACTAGAAAACAAGGTTTCTTCAAAAAAATATAGGCGCATTAAATTTCGTAATAGAGCATTTAATTAGTTTGTGAGTTGCCTTATATTAAGAATTAAGAATTTATCTCCTCTCCTTAAGATTTGTTTTTTGTTTTTCTGACTTTACTCTGCTAACTTTATTCTCAAGTTAGCAAAACATTATTTGATAAGGCTTTAAGTAGCCTTAAATTATCCATAAGTACTTTTTTCTACTGACTTTGCACTGTTAAGGATCACAATAGATCTAATCTTATAGATGATAAACCTTTTATATACACTGAGCTCGTAAAGTTTGGAATAAATTCAATTAATCGTTATTGAAGGATTTTCACAGGAAATCCTCGGACACGTCAACCTTATTTTATAAAATGTCACTTTTTTCAGCCATTGATTTTTTTTTTGTTTTGTTCGTTTTTGAGCTCTGACGTCAGCGACAATTTTTTTAAATGACAACCCATATTTTTTTTCACGGATTTCGATAGAGCACATTTTTCTGAGTGCGAATATGTCAAAAACATAGTACCTTTAACATTAAAGTTTTCGAGATATTCGGTTGCAAAGTTTATAAAATGTACCATGGCACCATGCATAAGCTATCGGGCGGGTCAAGATTTTTAATAGCTTATTGATTCTAATAGCTTATAGCTTATTACATTTTAAAAGATTAAGGAGTAATATTATTTATTTTGGTAGCTTATCGAACATTTTGAAAGATTTGGGAGTAATCTGTTTAATTTTTTAACAACAATTTAAACAAATAAAAAAATATTTTAACAAATAAATGATAAATAATTAAAGTAAAAAATAAAATCAGAGTAAATTTTCAAAGTGACCTCCATTCACTTCCTGGCAATATCCCATCCGCCACTGAAACTCCTGCAGAACCTTACCAACAGTATCGGGTTGAATGGTTCGAATTTCATTGCGAATTCTGTCCTTTAATTCTTCGATGGTATTTGGTCTATTGAAATAGACTTTGCTCTTTAAATAGCCCCATAAAAAGTAGTCTAGGGGAGTGAGATCTGGAGATCTAGAGGGCCATTCGATAGCTCCCCTGCGACCAATCCAATGGTTAGGAAATACATGGTTTAAATAATCGCGTACGATCACTGCAAAATGGGGTGGTGCACCGTCTTGTTGGTACCATATCGAGTGATGGGGCAGATCTGGATCTACGTCATTTGGGTAAAGTACCGCAAGTGCAGGGACTAAGTCGTCTCTTAAAAATTCTAAATATATTTCACCTGTTAATACGCCTTCAAAGAAAAATGGGCCCAAAATACGATTACCTACAATACCAGCCCAAACGTTAACTTTTTGTGGAAACTGACTACGAGTTTCCATTTTCCAGTGTGGATTTTCAGGAGACCAATATCTACAGTTTTGCCGGTTAACTGTGCCGTCGAGATAAAAGGTAGCCTCATCAGAATAAACAATATTGCGTAAAAATCCGTCGTCATCAATCAGGCGTTGCAACATGGTTTGGCAAAACTGTAACCTACGGTCAGGATCATCTTCGTTTAACTCTTGGACCAAAACCACTTTATACGGATGCCATTTGTTCAATTTCAAATATTTCAAGACGGAGCTTTGAACTATTCCGTTGTTTGCCGCCACTTGGCGGGTGGGTAAATGGGGATTTTCTTGAAGCTCTAGTAGAACATTCAATTTAACATCTTGTTGCACTGGTGGACGACCCGTTCTAGGGCGATCTCTCGTATGACCCACTTCTAAAAACTTTTGTTCTATTTTGCTAACGGTGGACTGTGTAATTGGTTCTCTGTTTGGATATTTGTTGTTAAATAAACGGCAAACTTCTACTTGTGTGCGAGCTCTGTCCCCGTAACCGATCATCATCAAAATTTCGATTCTTTCCCTTTCATTCAAACGACGGACCATTTTTAAATAAAATGAATTATGATGGAATAATGATTAATCAACTTACTTAATGATATTATTCAACTGATTAAAACACAAACTTGCGAGGAAAAACTTCAAAATTGTGACAACTGTCAAAACTGTTGTTTTTCCTGCGCTTTCTTGATAAATGATTAGCATTTGGTCATCGCTTGTATAATTCATTCTTAAAACTTTGCAACCGAATATCTCGAACACTTTAATGTTAAAGGTACTATGTTTTTGACATAATCGCACTCAGAAAAATGTGCTCTATCGAAATCCGTGAAAAAAAATATGGGTTGTCATTTAAAAAAATTGTCGATGACGTCATAGCTCAAAAACGAACAAAACAAAAAAAAATCGATGGCTGAAAAAAGTGACATTTTATAAAATAAAGTTGACGTGTCCGAGGATTTCCTGTGAAAATTCTTCAATAACGATTAATTGAATTTATTCCAAACTTTACGAGCTCACTGTATATATTTATGCCATACGTCTATTTTCTTTATTAAAACTTAGTTTCTGTTAGTTGGACGATATTTTTTTCCGAAGTAGTTCTGATAGCATCTGATCTGATAGCAGGGGCACCAAATAAAGTTAGAATATATAAATTAGTAGTAGTACATAAATTTTAATGCAGTTCTATTCGTGAAAAATTTGGTACTTTGAATAACAAGGCCTAAAGTGCTGTATGCAGTTTTAATACTTGAATTAATATGAGTAGAAAACGCCAATCTACTGTCATACACTACACCAAGATCTTTAATCTGTATTAATGGGTAAATAATTCAGTACACCAAATATGAACAGGATTTGGACCTAAGCTGTTACAAGAAGAAACGTATAAAGTATTGATTTTGAGATGTTGTCGGCACTTTTCGCGTCAACTTCAAGATTCCAAAGTAATATATATTATCCTCGAATATATCCCTGATTCCGGATGCACAATACTATCCGGATCACCCTGTAGTTTGCTACTAAAATAAATTAAAAGTCACGTTATTTGAGAACAAGTTTTATATAAAGGCTGACAACTGATTCATTGCGTCAAAAGTTATAGGTAAATATCCAGGTAAATATGGTAGATACTATTTATTTAAATAGTACATACACTGATTTCGTTTTCAAGGTATTGCATCGATTATTACTAACTTAAAGAATGTTTGAAACTGATCATTAATCATACACTGCCCACACATTTGTATAGAATGAAATACAGTATTAAATTGCCATCAACATCGTTTTAAAATATTTCCTACTCATTATAACATTTTGATTCAGTTATTTCTGAATTGTTGCGTAATATATAATTGTTGGTTTTTCAATTATTAACTCTGATAATATTTTATAAGTATCGTAATTAAACAAAAAGATGTTGGAAATAACGACATCTCTTAATTTAGCAGAGGAAAATTAGTAGATCATAAATTGGACATGCGAATAATTAAAAACTCATTAAATGCTAATTAAATTAATGCACGCTCATTAAATGCTAATTAAATGAGAAAAAAAAATTTCAGCTCATATTTTTTATCACATATTTAACTTGCAAGTTAGCAGAACATTATCTATAATAACGAATTCGTGATTTTCAACTGCGGAATATTGAAAGATCATTACATAAATGCTAACTAAATGCGCAAAAAATGTTGCAGGTAATATATAGTTTGTTATCACATATTCTTCTAACGTACAAATAAGATAGAAGAACATTAATGTAAAATAACGAATACCTGATTTTCAACCGCAGCATATTGAAAGCTCATTACTTAAATGCTAACTAAATGCGCAAAAAAATGTTCGAGGTAATATGTAGTTCTAGCAAATTCGTGATTCAACGGCGGAATATTGAAAGCTTATTAAATGCTAATTAAATGCGCAAAAATGTGTTTTAGCTTATATGTATTTTTTATCACGTTTTCTGCTAAGCCTTCGTTTAATTTATTGGGGGAAATCATATTAATTATAGGTCTAGTAAATTTTTTTAGTTTTAATATGATTTTTTATCTCTAAGATCTTTTTTTAGGGCAGTACTTTATATTGTTTTTGGATCATTTTTCTCAGCACGACATTAAAGTAAAATAACAAATTCGTGAATTTCAACCAAGGAATATTGGAATATTGAAAGCTTATTAAATGCTAATTAAATACGCAAAAGAATGTTTCAGATCATATGTATTTTATTATCACATATTCTGCTAATGTGCAAATAAGATAGAAGAAATTAACGTAAAACAACCAATTCGTGTTTTTTACCGCGAATTGTTGAAGGCTCATTAAATGCTAATTTAATGTGTAAAAAAAATTCAGATAGGGACAGGTAGGGTAAGTGTCGACAAATAACTACACTTACCCCAGGGTTTTAAACTTATCCCACTGCTACTTCGTTACATAAATGTTCTAGTTCTTGTATTCTCGAAGGCTCTATACTTAATCCTTAAGGCATTTTGTGTATATAAATAACTTTAAGTTTAACTTGGTCCTACTTACATAAAGCTTATGTATATTTGTTTAAAACTTCGTATTTTTTCTACACTTACCCCGGTGGATGGGGTAAATGTAGACAATACTGATTTCAGCTCATAGGTTAATGCTAATTTCATGGGGGTAATTGGAGACAGAATATAAACTATACCCAATATGCTACTAAATCATAATTTTAATACTTTTTTTTGGTTTAAAAAATACGAAACTTTAAAGATAACAATGTTGCAGTAAAAGTACATAATTCTAAAATGCTGTTAGGTATTTGGCTTTTAAACCTAAAAACGTGATTTTACAACATATGAACTGAATATTAAGTATAACTCATATGACTTAAAATATTTTCAAAAAAAAAATATTCTAAAAAACTGCACTAAAAAGTAAAAAATAATTACGTTATTGTAAAAAATAATTACGTTATTCATTCGTACTATACAATCAATACAATCGTACAGAATACAATCAATTTATTAGACCAATAATATACAATTATTGTTATTTTTGGAGTCGGTCCCAGCCAATATCTACAAACGTATAACCAAAGTTTACAGAATACATATTCCGTAAACTTTGGTGTAACGAAGTAGCGCATCTCTAATTGTATTCGCGTAGAAGTTTGAATTTAGGTTTATTGGTAATTGTGGTGTCGCTTTAGGCAGTTGTATTCAATTGTAAGTGAACGCGTTCAATTGTAGTTAACCTTGGCTGGCACCTACTTCAAAAATAACAATAATTGTATATTATTGGCCTAATAAATTGATTGTATTCTAAGTAAGAATGAATAACGTAATTATTATTTACTTTTTGGTGCAGTTTTGTAGAATAGATTTCTCTGAAGCCAGTTTTGTTTTTTTGTAAAAATTATTTTATTTGTTGTTTTTCAATGAATATTGCGTTCTGTATGTAACTTATTTATCAAATACGAATTAGGGTAGCCCTACTAAACGCGCTGCTTATATAATGCTAATATAACGGCTGGATTACATTTTTATAACGATTGAGAGGATTTGAAATTGGTTTTCAGCTTCAGAATTTCATTCGACAGAAAATCTTTTTTAATTAATTTAAATATCTATAAATTAGGGTCGTAACCGGCGCACTCGCCATTTGTTCTGGTATATCTGGTGACCTCACCGGTATATCTTCGGAATCCAAGGTCCAATGCCAATAAAACTAAAATGGGACCCACTTGAAAATATCCCATTTCCAACAAAAAGAGAATTTTTAAAATTGATTCATAAATGACGGATGTTCTGAGGTAACAAACATAAAACAATACAACCGAATCGGGAACTTCGTGAGGGAAATGTCTACCTAGGCCATCGACCAGCCCAATGTTGTACAAAAGGTGATGAAGTTGCCCAGGGGCATTTCCCTCAAATTGGCCGTAGAAGGCCAACGTTCCCCCAATATGGATTCTCTGGTCGATGACACGACGGGACATTCGCAAAGTACATGCTCGATCATTTCATCTTCTTGTTCACATCCTCTGCAGATGGGTGTGTCACTTTGTCTCATGTTATAGAGGTGTTTTCTTACCCGGCAGTGTCCTGTTAGGATTCCTGTAACAAATCGCAGTTTACCCCTGGACATTGCCAGATAGTTCCTCGCCGTCTCTTCGCTGGGATATCTCAAAAGATTTCTGGCCAGCTGACAGCTACTTGTTTCATCCCATAACGTCTTAAATTTTTTGTGGGTGTTTTCCTTTATTAATTGGAGTTTCGCTGCTACTGGTAGTGTACTTGAAGGACCAGGCCCAATGATACTCAGGCTGGCTGCCTTCTTGGCCAGTTTGTCAGCTTCTATATTGCCGTTGAATTGTGAGTGTCCTTTGACCCAGCATAGGCAGATGTTATTCATCTGACATGCTCTCACAAGTGCCTGGTGACATTCCCATGTTGATCCTTTAGTTATTTTATAATTTTTCAGGGCCAGTAGTGATTGTCTACTATCTGTGCAGATTCTTATTGTCTTCCCCGTTATTTCTCTGCGAGCAATCTCTTGTGCGGCTATGGTTATACCAGCGAGTTCTGTTTGTACTACACTGGAATTTTTATCCATAGTCCAGTTGCATCGGAGTCGCAGATTCCTGGAATATATACCACAGCCTGCTCCATCCTTTTTCTTTGATCCGTCCGTGAAGACATAGTTTATAGCTTCAACGCCGGCCTCGTCTTCACCAGTAGTATATATGGTGTAAGGTTTTTCAAAGACAAGCCGAGGCGGAATACCATCTGCACACTGCACATGCCTGTAGAAGGGGTATCTTTCTGACAGCCTCAGTCTACAGGCGGCTTCTGGTTTAGCCACAGCTTGCGTTTGGTAGTATGCCAACGGATTCGAGGCGAGTCATGGTAGTCAGAGCCACTTCTTGTAGATGTAGGTCTAGCGGTGGAAGACACAACATTATCTCCATTGCTCTCGTTGGTGTTGTTCGCATGGCTCCGGTTATGCTCAGACAGGCAACTCTTTGTACCTGGCATAGCTAGAGTTTTGCTGTTATTTGTTGACTCTTGGGCCACCAGACAACAGCTCCATAGGCCAACATTGGTCTTATGATAGCAGTGTAAATCCACAGGACCACCCTGTGTTTCATTGCCCAGGCTATTGCCTTCTTAGATTAAAATAAAAAGAAACTATCTTTTACAAAGATACTGGTGGTGTCTCCATTTGCCCCAGTCTACACTTATCCCACCTGCCTCTAATATGTATTTTTTTATCACATGTTCTGCTAACTTGCAAATAACATAGCAGAACATTAACGTAAAATAGCGAATTCGTGTATTTCACCCGCGGAATATTGAAAGCTCAGTAAATGCGAATTAAATGCGCAAAGAAGTGTTTTATTCATATATATTTTTTATCACATATTCTGCTAAATATAATAATAGTATAATTATCATATTTCGCGTATTCCGACATTTTCGAAATATGTTAGCTATTCCAAATGCCGTCGTCCACTACATCCGAGCCGTATATTTCACTGATAAGTTTTACCAAACATTGGTATCCTTCATGAGCCCAAACTATTTAGGTGATTTTATTTAAATGCATTGTAGACAGCAGACCAACACGTCTACAATAATAACAATACGCTGAAGTGGAGATGAAAAAATAACGTTTCGGCATACGTTCGACTACATGCATACTACGATCTAGCAACCCTTTCTGAAGATTCCCTCGTCTACATGTAGCTAATCAAAAGAATTTTCTTACAATTTGTATTCATAACCGTAATGCAGGAGCTGAAAGCCTTGCCGCTCTTATGAAAATTCACTGTGCGATTCCCTATTCATGAAAGGGGAGAATAAGTCTTTTTTAATGCGTTATACGTCGTTGACATTTTTAATTTCTTTCCCGTCATACAACATAATTATGTTTTAAATGAAAAACGTCTTATTCGCTGAATCACGGCAGGAGACGAATTGCTAAATAAAATTGAATGTCCTGGTGTCAGCAAGGAAAAGTTACTGGACCAGCTTCTAACGACAAGCCAGTATAGTAGGATTAAAAGGTGCCTATTATAAATATTAATACACCGAATTAATTTTGCTTAGACTAAGTAAATTTGCGCAGGAGGATAAATAGAAAAACCCAATTTGGGTTTAGGTAATGTGGTTTATAGTTTCAGGATTGATAGGTATTTTCTGGTATCATGTACATTTTGATATAACATGTAAGGATTTATGCTGCGCAGTTTGCAGTGTAGGGTTTAGTGAAAAGCTTTGTATGGATTTTATTTCGGCCCCGAAGTCTCTAACCCGCATCTTCGAGAAAACAATAATTGGCTGTGTCGGATATTTTAAACCGTGTTCTGTAAATTTTTAATCAACAAATAAATAAACATCACATGCAGAATATCACCCTCCGAAAGCCCATCTATGTTTGTTACCCAAATAACAGGACAATAATTATATGATAATTTACGAATTAGAAGCAAACTAATGCAGGATATTTTATTGATTCATACGATTTTTTTATTAAACCAAGTAATGAAGTAAAAATAGAGAGTGTGATTTAATTCTGGGAGACGTTTTAAAGACCCCAAAAATTCCGAAATTTAACCAAAATATTAGAATATTGTAAGAATACTGTTTCTTAGAAAATCGAATTTCCCCTCGAAATATGCTACAGAAAAATTTGAAAAGTTCCGTAAAATGATTTTTTTTGGCATTTTTTAATTCATTAAGACATTTCGATAGAAAATTTAATTTTCTTGGAAAAAATATACTTATGATTTCATTGTGATTCTTAGAAGCGTTGTTTTTCAAATTTAAATAAAGGCAAAATATGGAAGCAGTTTTTTTAAGTGAACTTCTTCCGCCGATTGAGTGATTTTTCAAGGTCGCGTCACGACACATTTTATAACACTTTCGTCTCGCAAGTGAGAAAAAGCCTCGGAAAAAGCATATGACAGATATGAGGTAGAGAGATCGTTTGACAAAAGAACACAAACGGAAAACTTGGGACAATGAAATTTAAAGCAACCTACTTTAAATAAAATAAGTCATTTTCGTTATAGGTGTTTTTTTACAGAACCTATGAGTATAATAATACTTAAGGAAAGAGGCATATAACATACATATTATTTGGTAGTCGTAGATAAAATGTTGTATGTCACTCGTACATAATAAGGCTTTATTGGACTTTGTTATTGGACTTTCTTATTGGTCTTTTTATTAACTCGTCCCAGAAAGCATTATATTATGTACTTGTGACATAAATAGCTATTACTGGGATACCTTTAAGGGTTTTTTCCTACTTCCGGGAGTGAAATAATATCTTCACTCCTTTATAACAGGGACTGAAGTGTCACTGTTGTCCTCCCGGGATCAAATATTGACGAAAATCCGGGAAATAATAAATTAAAAACCAATGAATGTAATTGGTGCTTTGTTGATTTAATATTTAAATTAATGTTGTTACAGTTCGTCATATTAAACAGTATTGTCTTTCCTGGGCGAATACAGCAGATACTTGACCTACTTCGGCTGTGCTTTTATCAATATCAGATACACCTCCTTCACTCATAATCGAGCTCCTGGCACTAGGAATGACAATGTCTCCAAATTAATCTTGCCACAACGCAGCGTACGTAACTTGTCAATCAGCACAAATGGGAAAAACTTAATGTGAAATTGAAGTCAAGATACAGTACTTTTATGCTTAATACTTATCTTTCTATAAAGTTCTATGTGCTTTTTTATATTATATATACGTTTCAATTTCGAAAATACGAAAAATATCCTATATACCTTTCTACTGGAGTACTTTTAATCCCTCAGGTAAATTATGTTCCGACCGTGGGGAGGGCAATAAACTTTACCTTCGGGATTAAAAGTACTACTTCAGTCCCGCGGTATATAATATACTATTAAAGTTCTAGCACTATTAAAGTTATAATAAGTGTACATTAAAAATTGATATTTTAATTGTATACGTAGTTAATATTTTTGGTTTGTATTAAGGTTTAAGGTATTGAGGTTTGTATTACGTCACATTCTGCAAAATTAATAAGAGTCATTTTATACTGGATTGAACCCTGATATACTGTCCTTTTACGAACGCCTATGCTACAAGAGACCCTTCTTGAAGCCATTAATGTCTGTCAACTTGTTAACTTAATAGATTTCGGAGATATTCAGCGGTCGGTAACACGCAATGGTAGTAATAATAATACGGATGTCTCCCCGCTGAGTAATATATTCTGTGTCTGATCGTTTAATATATATTTAGACCATAATTATAATCAAACCTATTGATCATAACAGGCATGTTATTATGCTCGGCGTTTTCAAAGCTTTTACTAGCTACCTACTTGATGTTTGAAAGATAAAGCACAAAGTGCGCGTATTAACACTTCATGAATTTTTCAGCGTATTGTTGTATTTTATGTTATAGGCTGTAGATATTTCCACTCACAATGTGCAGTAAAATAAACGGGTAACAATTTGGAATACTAGACAACGCAAGACAAGGCGATGTCCTTATTCGTTGTAGATTTTTCAAGCAATCCATTTTAGTTGTAGTGTCAAAAGTAGTGTTTTTGTGTTTTTTTTCTGTGTTATCGTCTGTGTCATTAAATGTAGGACCTCAAAATTGTCCATATTAATTTAGAGCAAACTGAACGACAAAATTTTGCTGGAAAAATTGCTTTAAAAGTTGCTTTCGATAATATTCTTGATGACATTCGAAATCCTTGCTATGATAATAATAACATGAGACTGCTTCTTACAAAAAAGATTCTCTCCAACATAAATTCTGTTTAAATTTCAGCTTTAAATCGATAAGGCATTCAAACGCTGTTATTAGTGTTAGAGTTTGGATATATGAAATGTAAGAAAAATACGCGACAATTTTATCTTTCAAAAGGCAGTCTGGTGAACGAATGGCCTACTTTGAAAGAAAATTATTTTACTTATTATATTTTTTAGACATGTCTTATGAGTGATAAGTGCACAAGTGAACGATCTGTTATTGCTAAGGAGTTTCCTAAGGCGTCTAGATTAATTTGTCATCTCCGTGTCTTCCAATTTTGTTCTTATTACGAAATTACGACAAGAAAATTAAACATAAGTACAAGCAAAGTGAAAAAGTCTGGGATTAATTAACAAAATAGACAATAGCAATATCTGAGGAAAATTTCATGAAGGTATATAAAGACATGAA
>CAXKVY010005515.1:0-11942 GCA_964058915.1 Tetropium fuscum | reverse complement strand
AATATTTTTTACTCTAGGTGCTCAAAATGTTGTCCGTTATTATCTTTGCACAATCGAGTTTTTATGACGGTAGCTCTTGGCTACCTAATGGCTCTTCTGACTCTCATTTCCATGTCTTCTCGGTTTGTTGGTGGAGTCCTATAAACTTTTTCCTTGAGGTGGCCCCATATGAAAAAATCGAGCGGCGTAATGTCCGGTGACCTTGCAGGCCATCTTACGGGTCCATTTGTTCCCATCCAGTTATCTCCAAACCTTTCATTTAGGTAATTCGCTACTACTCTGCAGTTATGTGGTGGAGCCCCATCCTGTTGAAACATTATTGGGTAAACATTAAGTGGCAGTACTTCCAAAAAATCTTCGATCTGGTTTTGCAAAAATTCCAAATATCTTTCTCCATTTAATGGTTCGTCAAAAATTATTGGCCCAATAATTCTTCTGCTAATTACCCCCAACCATACATTAAAACTAAATCGCTCCTGATAGGCACTTTCTTTCATAATTCTGGGATTTTCCTATGCCCAATAACGAGTGTTGTTACGATTGAATAATCCCAAATTAGTAAACCTGCATTCGTCGGAAAATAAAATTTGTTTAAGAAAATTAGTGTCCACATTGTGTCTGTTGAAAAACCAATTACAATAGTCCAATCTTCTTTGAAAATCATTTTCGTATAAATGCTGGTGTATTTGGTACTTGTATGATTTAAATTTATGTTTCCTCAAAATGCGTCGAGCTGATTCCCGATTTACACCGGTTTGGTCCTCAATATGTCTTATCGAAATTGTGGGATCTGCCTCGACAATTGCCAATACATTGATTTCCGATTCTTCATCGATAATAAAATTATTTCCAGGTACATTTGGTTCTCTTCTGAATTGCTGTTCAACTCTTCGACAATAATTGTACGGTGGATGATTTCTTTCGGGAAATCTTTCTTCATATAACTGAGCAGCCTGTCTGCTATTTTTTTTTACATTCGCCATAGATTAATAGCATATATACGTTTTCATTTCTTGAATACATGATAAAAATACTATTTAAAACGCGCTAACTTAGGTATAATTTAACAATAAATACTTAAATCGTTGTCAAGTAAACAATTCTTAATTGTCAAACCAAAATGACGCGTCTTTTTTCATTTTATTTTGTTTCCATGGCCTGCCTAACTAAATATTTTTGCTACAGTAGGTAGTAACAATGTTCATTACTATGCAATAATTATCGTACTAATTTTAATGAAGAAAGCAAAATGGGATAGGTACTGCAATTGTAATGGATAAATAAGTATTTCTTAAGTAGGTCAAATAAAAAAATGTTCCTATCTTAGTTTTTATAATATCGTTAGTTGTTTAGAGATTTTTTATTTTAAATAAGAAAGATCTAGTTAGTCTGTTCAGCTACTGATTATGCCCAAAAAAATATGAGACACAAAGTTGCGTACCAGAAGTCTTTCGATATCACGGCACACTAAGCATCAATATCTGTCAAGGTTCATATCATGGCCACCTATGCTTAATAAAATAAAATGATTATTAACTGTCAGTTTAAAAATAAATGCCATGGTGCGATACATGGTTGAAAAGACAATTTAAAGACGAATCAGATGGGTAAAAAAAATATACAGGGTACCATTTAAAATAACAAAGTTTGCGTCACTTCCGCTTAAACCGGAAGTTTAAGGAAATGTTTGATATGCTCAAAAAGAGGACAATTATGTAATATACAACTCTCGCAAAGTTGAAAATTTTAACTTTTTAAATAGTAAAGTTACAGAGCATTACATGTCTCCTGTGTCACCCGGTATATATATACTCTATCCAACGAGAGAATGGACTTGCTTTGCGCATCGGCGACTAAAGAGGAGGGGCTCTGTAACGAGCTACGCAAGACCGTCATTCGGTCGACCAAAACTTATTTCACAACCGTAAACAACACAACTAAAATAACCGTACTTGCGAGACTACAAATACAAACTGTGAATAGGTAGGCAGTAGTAGGTACTTTATATAATTAGGTACCAGGTAGGTATCGGACCCAGGCGCCGGCCCTGGCTACCTGCTGAGCCAATTAAGACGTTGAGGGCGTTGAACTAATGTTCTAAGGGGCGGAGATCTGACCAAAACAGACGAATTTTCGCTCGAGTGCAAGTCCATTCTCTCGTTGGATACAGTATATATATATATATATATATATATATATATATATATATATATATATATATATATATATATATATATATATATATATATATATATATATATATATATATATATATATATATATATATATATATATATATATATATATATATATATATATATATATATATATATATATATATATTAGAATTAGGGTTCTCTTGATTTTTATATTTTGAGGCAACATGTCGTGTATAGAAATATCAAGTTTTAGGCTGTAAATCTCAAACCATAAATAATTATAAAAATAATTATGGAATGTATGCCAACTCGGGCACATTTCTTCTAACCAGATTTAAACGTTTGCATTATACTCTTTTTATAACTAAAATAAGTATAATATATCTACTGCCTATAAAAAACGATGTTATCAATCGAAAGACGTTGATAATGCAGTTAAAGTTGTCAGAATACCATATTACCTGATTGAAGGAAAACAAGAATGAGTCGAGTCCAAACATATTCGTTTATAATACGAGTACCTAAATCTATATAAGTTCTTATTACACGTATTATTATTTCAATAACTTTCACCGCAGACTATTTATGATACTATGCGATTATTGCAGCGGCTAAATGTATAAAATGTATGTATCCTACTACTAAGTATATTATACTAGTGGGAGAGCTTCTAGGGAGATATTGAATAATAGTTTCATCATTGCAGTAGTATTATGAAGATTCTTGTTAACAATTTCTTATTTCTGTACATGGAAGAAAGTGCTTTAATTGTTCATGTTTCGTGCTTCTAGTCAAGAAAAACATAATGGTCCAGTTACTGTTACGAATTTATATGTTAGTTGCCTGTGTTCTAATAAGAGTAAAATGTCAAATAAACCTAGGTAACTATAAATACTTTTCATATAGTTTTAAAAAGTTCTTTCTCCATGTGATACGCTACAAAATATTTCATGAAAGAGAAACTATTGCATGCCTGTATTCTACGTTGTCATCTAGTTACAATGTTAATTTTATAGTCGCAGATATTAGTTTGGATTCGATTTTGTATTTTGATTATTCTCTTGTCGGTTGATCAATGTTCCGGCTACATTTCTTGAACCCTTCTTAATCAGAGCTTTATTAAAAATTCAAAAAGAACTAACTATTTGCGATTTTAGTCCCATTATCAATTACACATGAACTGTCTAAATACTATTAATACCTACTAGGCTATTGATTATGTCATATACCTAGAAAGGAACTACCCCTTAGTTCCTTTTCACGGATTTTTGTTGCAGGAATCGGCCAATGGGCTATTAAAGAAGAAAAAACCGCAGAGTTCTATTAAATTAGAGGGTGTAAATTGGAGATAGTGGTGAAAATGCACCCTTTTCGGGTTTTTCAATATATCTCGCAAACGAAACAAAATTTCGATATACTTTATATGAAACTTTTTGTAGAGAATTAACGGCTTATTGAAAAATATTTTTTTATGCCGAAAATGTTAATTAAAAAAGTTAGTTAAAAAAAATTAAAAAAGGCCAAAATTTCGCTTTTTTGCGTATAACATTTTTTTGGAATATGATAAAATTAGAAGTAAATAGTAATTATAATGCTAAAATAAAGTTCGACTTTAAAGAAATAGGTTTATCTTATTACATGTACCTATAGAAAGTTTCCTTACATATGTGGTTTCTCTTATTACGTTTCTTCGTTATGTGAATACCAAATGAGATTAATGCTATATATATATATATATATATATATATATATATATATATATATATATATATATATATATATATATATATATATATATATATACATATATATATATATATATATATATATATATATATATATATATATATATATATATATATATATATATATATATATATATATATATATATACATATATATATATATATATATATATATATAATATATATATATATATATATATATATAATATATATATATATATATATATATATATATATATATATATATATATATATAATATATATATATATATATATATATATATATATATATATATATATATATATATATATATATATATATATATATATATATATATATATATATATATATATATATATATATATATATATTGTGTAAAAGACATGTTGGGTTAGTAGCAATTCATTACATAGAAAAATAATCAAAGGATGACACACTTACCAGCTGTATATCTGGACATAAGTATATACGGAAAATCGCCTAGAAGTTGTACAAGTTCTTTCACCTTCATTGAGGATCTTCACAGTGATATACGATGAGTTTTATTGATCATTTATACTAGAATTTAAAATATTAATACTTTATCATTTTCAGTGACACTTTATGTGACATTAGTTTTGACGGAACTTGAATTCATGGAAAACACAAACCTACTCTACTATTTATATTATTTGTTCTATTTAAACTATTATAATTAGCCATACATTTATCCAGAAAATGTTAAACTTTACAATGCGTAAAATCTTGTAGAATCTATTATAACAACTACTTTTCCTAGCTATATGCTAGAAAATATTGAATTACATATACAATAGAATTCTGAAGCATTTAAAGAGGGAGTGATACATAAATTGCTTGCTTAGTCAAAACTAAAATCATTTGTTGGATCTTATGTATTAAAAATTGTTATTTCGGAATTTCGAAACAAATTTCAATTTTGACCCTGGAATATATTTATTAGCTATTAAGTTATTTGCTATTCATATTTATTATGTGAAAAGAAATCTTCGGTTAGTAATTCATTACGTAAAGAAATAATCAAAAGAAGACAGACTTACCATTTGTATATCGGGACATATATACGGAAACGAATCACTTATAAGTTGTAGAAGTTCTTTCGTCTTCGTTGAGGATCTTCAGAGTGATGTACGATTTGTGTTATTGATAATTTATTCTAGAATTTAAAATATTAATACTTTCATTTTCAGTGACACTTCATGTGACTTTAGTTTTGACGGAACTTAAATTAATAGAAAACATGAACCTACTCATTTATATTTGTTCTATTTGATCACATTATTATATAAAGGGTCCGCCAATAAGCGCGCTCGATCTTTAAAATGAAATAAAGCAAGTTGTGTGAGAGGTATAAATGAAATTTATTTTTTGTTTGAAAGAGTATTCGAAGGCATTATGTATGGAAAATAATATCGGGCAAATGTCCACCTCGGCTTCGCTGGGTGGCGCGCATACGAGAAGTCCAATTTTCAATGACTCTGGCGCACAAATCGGGCTGTATTTCATCGATGGCGTGGCGTATGTTGACTTTGAGGGCATCAGTGTTTTGTGGTTGGTTTGCGTAGACCTGTGATTTAAGAAAACCCCACAAGAAATAGTCTAGTGGGGTTAAATCGCACGATCTCGGTGGCCAGTTGATGTCGCCTCCGCGCGAGATAACCATTCCTCCGAAGCGCTCGTGCAGAAGATCCATTGTGGCGCGCGCTGTGTGGCTCGTAGCGCCGTCCTGCTGAAACCACATATCCTCGACATCCATATTGTCGATTTCATGCCAGAAAAAGTTCGTTATCATGGATCTGTATCGTTCGCCGTTTACCGTGATGGACACACCATCGTCGTTCTCGAAGAAATACGGCCCGATGATGCCTCCGGCCCAAAATCCACACCAAACAGTTACCTTTGCTGGGTGCATTGCGACCTGGTGGACCTCCTGTGGATTGTTCTCGGCCCAATAACGGCAATTCTGCTTGTTGACATTCCCATTTAACCAAAAATGTGCCTCATCGCTGAAGATGATTTTGCGACCAAAATCGGGGTCGACTTCCAACTGCTCTAAAGCCCAATCAGCGAAGATACGGCGCTGTCTATGGTCGTTTATTTTGAGCTCTTGTGTCAGCTGGATCTTGTACGGATGCATGCCCAAATCCAGATGCAAGATTCGGCGAAGTGATGTTTCCGAAAGGCGGAGTTCCTGTGCGCGACGTGAAATTGACTGTCGCGGATTTTCACGCACACTATCGCGCACAGCGGCGACATTCTGGGCAGATCGGACGTTTCGACGACGCGTCGGTGTTGGCTGATTGTTCACCTAACCGGTTGCCTCGAATTTGTTAATCAAACGACGGATAGTCGACTCAGCAGGACGATCAATTGCACCGTAAAATTGGCGGAGCGCGCGGAACGTTGCTCGAACCGATGAATGATTTTCGTAATAAGTTTTAACGATTTGCACATGTTGCTCGCGGCTGAATTGGTTCATGGTGATTTGTGAAGATACACTGAATAATAACAACTACGTTTTCCAACTCTACCACAAACAACATGGCCGCCATGAGCTGTCAAAGATCGAGCGTCCCTATTGGCGGACCCTTTATAAAAGTAATAGGCATAGGTACATTTATCCAGAAGATGTCAAACTTTAAAATTTGTAAAATCTATATGGATATATAAAAATAAAAATCATATATATATATATATATATATATATATATATATATATATATATATATATATATATATATATATAT
This sequence comes from Tetropium fuscum, assembly GCA_964058915.1. NCBI lineage: Eukaryota > Metazoa > Arthropoda > Insecta > Coleoptera > Cerambycidae > Tetropium > Tetropium fuscum. The sequence continues at coordinate 5,272 of CAXKVY010005515.1, read as the reverse complement.
ATATATATATATATATATATATGATCATATATGAATATCCTTAAGCTTAATATCCTCTATAGCCCACACAAAGATGAATCAAGTTATTGCTGTTAGATCACGAACCATTTTTAAAAACTTACCTAACCTTCACCACTGTTGTGAAATTTGGTTCTAATTTGTGTCTAGTGAAAACTAAAAGACTAAAATATTTCTAAATCTTTAGAATATTCATTATTATTCAGTTATATTCAACCCAACTAAACTCTAAACAATTCAAACGATCACAAAGTCGATCACACAACGAGCGTGTTAAATCGCAAAATTATTCAATTTTCATCAGATATTTTGGCAGAGCATTGGTAGTCTACCGGGTGAAAAGCTGCGGGAGTTTGAATCCCGCAGCTTTTGTAAATTTTTTTCAATTTTTTTTTACTTAATCCCTTGTCCTTTCAGATAGACGACTCACGACATCATATTTCTCTTGTCCGAAAACACAAATGCTTTTCTCATAGGGGTGCCCGACTAACCTATTAATAAAGATATGTATATGTCATAGGGCGCCCCAAGGGGGACCAGTTGCTTTGACAAGAATATTTTTAGATTGTTACGTCACAGGAATTGTGTCACTGGGTCGGATCGATCGGTTGATATTATTTTCATATAAATTTTATTAAAACTTGAAGTTAAACACTTTGTGAACTATTTAACCCAATTTTTTACGACGCGTTATAAAACAAGATGTATTCCATCAAGTGCGCATGCGTCATTTTGTTCTGTCAGACGTTTGAAACTTTTAAAGGCATTTGAAAGTGAGGTTACCGTTTGTTTAACTGTTTACTGTTTTGCACTTTTTTCATCACGTTCATGTGATTGTTCATGTTCAATCTCAAACGATTCGTTTCACCGTTTGTGCTTCCGGGGTGTGTTGTTGTAGACTATACCAAGTACTTTTTTGTGAACTTGAATAGTGCAGAAATGTGATTTGTTTCTAATTAATAAATAAATAATTAATTGAGTCTAACATAAAAATTCCGGTTTCGTGCAAAATAAGTGACAAGATTTATAGCACCTAATTCAATTTAAATAAATAATATCGCAGTAAACATGATATTAAAAAGCAAGAATGTACTTCTGCTACAAATCTGCATAATTTCAAATGTTTGGATTGCTCATGTTGTTTTCCAAAAAATTCACATCGCACATCACATAATACTTGTTCTCATAATATTAATAAATAATAAAATCACTAGAATGTTATGTGATAACATTCTAGTTAGAAAATTTGTGTTTCTTTATATACCTGATAACATATATTGTAATAAAGTCATTAAAATGCACATTGATACTAAGTGAAAATCATAATTATTTATCTCTTAATACGTCATTAGCTATTAAAATTGGCCAGCCAATTTATTTTCTCTTGCTAACAGAAGTATGTGAGCATACGCACTTGATCAAATTCATATCGGCTTTTACCGTCGTTGACGCTCCATGGTAGTTTCTATGCAATATGCTGAACTGATTAGTGCCGATTTAATATATTATATTAATTCAATACCGAGTGTTATTTTTTCAGAATTTTGATACACCTTGTGGAGTACACCAACATCATCAGTACCTACATCCAAACAATAATAGGCGGAGATAGTAAGAATTTTGTAATGGCACATATTTCAATATGAGATAGTATTATGGGTGTATATGAGTCATGATCTACTCGCAAGGTCAGGTAGTGCGCGCCAATATTCTTGGCTGAAGATGTGATCTCGATAGGTGGGGGCCGAGCGGTACCATCGCTCTTTACCCATAATATCTACGTAGGCCGAGATCGCCTCGTAAGGGGTAGGCCGCACGTTTCACGTGACCCTCCCCACAAATGTAATCAGTGTCACGTGAAGTTACGGAGCCTCCCCGGTCAAGGTCGGATAGTGGAACGCCAGGTGCTATGGCGGCGCGCTTTGAAATATGTTGTAATGACATACACTGCAAGTATCGTAACAGTTTAAAATTGGTGTTAAACTTGATTATAGTATTTAAAAAAACGTGAGAAAGTGATCAGACCGCCAAGCTGTGGAACGGGGCCAGTCAGCACGTCGCATAAGTTTTCGCGACAATGATGTCCGTACAAGAGTTTTGCAACAGCCGCAGTCAGCAGTCACTCAAAGTGCAGATATCATATCAAGCGCGCGCGGCTGCTCTGAGTGCGTATAGGGATACACTTATAATTAAATTTCTTTTTCTATTAAATAAATTTATTTTGTTAGAAAAAAATTCTCTATAAAATTATAAGTAAATTACAACAAAATCGAAAAATCAAATAAAATTTTTTAAATAAAATCGTCATTTCTGTCGCTTTGTTCATCAAATGGATCGTCGTGTCTCAATTTGTTTCATCGGTGTTGTCGCGGTGCTCAGACTCAGACTCGGAATCTGTAAATAAATATTTTTTTATTATAAACGAACTATTTAGTAATAATACGAATAACAAGATTAACAATTTAAATGTACCTCCATTTTCACTTGGTTCAATATTCACGTCTCTCACAAACGTTTTCAATTTCCTTCAACCCAATCGAAATCGTACCGTTCCGTACCGTTATTCTTTTAGCATAACTTTGCGTTAATTTTTGCTTCAAATAATTGGGAAAAAATGCGTTTGGTGAACAGTCAAAATTTTTCATGTACTCCTCCGTCAGTCGATTAACGTACATCGTATGCAATTCTTTCAGTGAGACACATTTCCTATGCTCAATAACGATATCATTAACATATCCACAGACTTGTTCATAAGCAATACTATGACATTCTCGTTCATGGTGGTATCGTGTTTTTTCTTTGGGCTCAGAACGCTCGCACTGGTGGAAAAAGTTATTGCGGCAAATCAAGTGATAAGCGATCACACGTCTCGATCGTACGTAATCATCAACTTTTTTAATAATTTCGTGATTGTTGGCTTTATTTGCGCTCGATATAAAACTACTTGCAATGCTGTTATTGCTCGAGACGTGCAACTTCTGATAACGAGCATGTACTTTCTTTCTTGATTTTCCGCAAAATATACATATCATATCACCGGTAGTTTCATGATTACTAAAAAAAATATCCATTAAAAATACCATTACAGTATACCTGCCTAAAATAAATTTAATTTGTTTAAATAAATATTTTACCTTGTTTCTGAACATGATGAGATACACATTGCGATCGTAACTTCAGCAGTCGAAGTACTTGCATCTGCATCAAAAGGTATCGACATGCTTGCAGTTGAGCTGTCACAATTAATACTTTAATTAACACAAAGATAAATAGAAAATTATGTTGTTATGTTAATTAAATATCTCACCTCGTCTGAACATCAGATGGCTCGTTTATCGATACTGCAACTTCGGAGGTCAAAATATTTGCATCAGCGTCAGCAGCTGTCAACGTACTTGCACTTGAAATGCGACTAATAATATTTTAATTAACAATTTTAACATAACATTTTAACAAGTTTTAATTAAAATTAAATATCTCACCTCGTCTGAACATCAGCAGCATTCGACGTCTTTGGAGTTGAACTGTGATAGGTAAATGATATTTCAACAAAAAAAAAAGAAATGAAAATTTTGTTTAATTGTAATCTTGTATACTGTTATAACAATTATTGTAATATTATTTTTAAATATGCTTGTAATATAAAAGTACATGTTGCAAACATTAGTCCTTATAGACAGTCATTTATTTATAATTTTTAATTAATAATTTCTTACACGATTTATAACATACTATGTAAATTGTATCATTCTACTTACATTAGATTACTGGAAATTAATTGCTCAAAAAACGTTAAGATAGAAAACGTGTGTTTTTTTTTACAATGCAAAATTATTATATTTAGTGTATTAGGTTAACTTACCATGATTCAAAAGGCTGATTTTCTGAAACTGGTTTTCTGAATCTCTTTCCCAAGGTTGAGAATTTCCTGCAGCATTGTATGTGGTAGCCTTCATTTTCATTGGGAGCCGATGGCAAATTCACATCATTTAAACTTAAACTATTATCACGACGAACTGATAGTATTTCATTGCACTTTGCAAGAGTTTTTTCAGCAAGCAGTATAATATTATGATTCTTATTCAAACAAATTACGCAGATAAGAAGCATTTTGCTCGTAGGAAACGAACGTTCCCTGACACTGTATAACTAACGCTTACGGAGTTAGACGCCGAATGCTTCTTAAACCGCCAAAAGTAACTGTAGTTAGTCTGTCCCTCGTTTAAACAAAGTGACCAAGAGGCTGTCTCACGCACACCACCGGGCTGTTTCTCTAGAGAGCTCTCACAACCTTTCGAGCAGATGTTTGGGATTTATTTCTTTCCTACAATAAATACGATTTTTTTTTTCGAAACGTATTTATTTCTTTATTATTTATTTCTTACATTATTATCAGAAACTATTTGAATACTATGAGCGACTGTATATTTATTTCACTATAATTTTATATGAAAATATAAATGTAAGATTTCATTATTATAGTAAAATTACATAAATACAAACAATTTCAATTATTATTTAACTATTTTTGATTTAATAAATGTATTTAATAGAAAACGAAATTGAATTATAAGTATATCCCTATTAGACCATTCAAATACCTAGTACAGTAGAAATAGCTAAAATCGCAAGCTAACGGCTAGTTCTGCTTTTTTAATATATTGTTAGGACCACTACCAATAGTGTATATCCAAGTTTGCAGCTTCGAAAGACTTTGTAGCACTCGAAAAACCGCGAAAGTTCTTTCGGTTTTTCGGTTTCTTATTATTATTACAATTTGCAGTTTTTATATGCGTAGCTCCCCCACTATACATGGACCTTTTAGGCGAAAGTTTTTTCATACTGACATACGCTATTGAATTGTTATTTTTGTAAATATTCTAGCATAGCACTTACTACTTATTTAGGCCCAAAAAACGGGCCACTAGCTCCCTCTTGATTTTCGCACAACACCTAGGTACTAGTTTTATCTTCACGTCTCCCTACTATCACTATCAGCACTGGTATAAATCTACGCTAGCCTCTGACACCTTCTGCCTTCTGCTCTAACGGGCAAGATCAGAATCTGCACATATAGTACACAATCACTACTGGCCCTGAAAATCTATAAAATAACCAAAGGGTCAACATGGAATGTTACCAAGCACTTGTGAGAGGCTGTCAGATGAATAACATCTGCCTATGTGAGGTCAAAGGACATTCACAATGCAACGATAATAAAGAAGCTGACAAACTGGCCAAGAAGGCAGCCAGC
>CAXKVY010005514.1:0-35167 GCA_964058915.1 Tetropium fuscum | reverse complement strand
GTATCGCCGTTCAGGCAGATACGATTGGCATCACCATTGCATCAGGGTGCAATGTATGCTGATTAATGAAATCGAAGAATCAAACGATTCGACGAGGATTCCAAGTGGAAAGGAAATAATTAAACCAAGGGTCCTGGTGAAAAACTGGAGATTCGATATTACGTGAATGGAGGTTAGTTAAGTGAGTAATTGAAGTCAGTTATGTGGATAATTGAAGAAGCCCTGAGAGATACGACTAATAAGTTTGCGTCCCTACATGTAACAAAATGAGGTGGAGTGAACACATAAATAACTTACTCAAAGGTGGAAGGTGGCTTCAATAGTAGCCCATGCGATGCTTCTCAATCGAAGCTGGGGACTAATGAAAAGCAAGTTCTAGAGAACAAAGAAAGATGCAAAAATAGAACATGACCAAGAGGTTTAAAAAAATCGCTTACCTTAATTTGCTAGTTATTGAATCCGACATCCGTCATATGTGCACTCTGCCAAAAAATGGCAACTCGATGTTTGGGAATGGGAGTCCGAAAAAACCATTTGTCTCACCTCGTACGAATTACAGAACAATGGGAAAGAAAGATCTGGGAACGAAAATAGCACAACTGGTTCGCAATTTTACTCCATACCGATTACCTTTTTAGCCGTCTCACAACTTTCACCAGCGTCACCAGCGAAACATGAAGGTAACAAAGTGAATAGCATATCATATATATATTTTCTTATATTTAAACCCCATATAGCAATTTTGGGAGGTTACAGAAACAAATATCTAGTAGAAACCATTCACCTGATACATTGCGGCAACTTAGTGTGCAACTTGTAGAAGAGTAGAACAAAATTCCAAACGAGATAATAAATAATTTTGTTCATTGCATGTAATAACCTTGCAGAGAACATCCAGACAGTCCAGGAACTTTCAATATTTAATGTTTAATATTGTTAAATAATAGTTATTTACCTAACAAGTGCGGGAAGTGATACTTTTGTGCACGCCAATTGCTGTAAAATTGATTGAATTGAAAATTGATCCCCAGATCAAGACAATATATCCCGAGGCAAATTTTGATGAGTAGGTAAACATGGAAAGTCAAAATTTTCTTAAAATTTAATTGTACTACGCTTATCCTCCAGCATTGTGCCACCATATATGAGAAATATAGGATATGTATTATACCGCATAGTAAGGTGTACTTAAAATGTTGAAATGCTCGTAGCACGCCTCGATAATTGTACAGTCCCCCGTCGCCGTGACCTCTTAATTGAATAACATTCACAATATCCGTTTCAGTGTGCTTCAGCCGACTGTATGTTACAGCATTCAGTTTTGCGCTGAAATCGTACCTGGTCGGTTCGAGGTCGATATACTTCTGTGCATCGTCCGTCTCGTGGGTTCATTTGGTTCGCGTAATTGCCACTGTAAAACAAACGGATTAAAAGGGAGGGCTAATGTCGTGACAAATGGTGCTGGTGATAACAGATAGTTCGCTAATATCGTCGCTAGGATTACCATTGTGATCATTAGAGCGGTTTCATTCCAGGTGACGACGCACGTCCGTCGCACTGGGAAACTATGAGGCCATATAGTAGTACAGAATTTGCAAAATTATAAAAATTAAGGTGACTCGCTAGGACCAATTTAATATTGATAAAAGACGTTTATGAATATAGGAAACTCGAGCACCATCTGAGTCAGATTTGTTATCAAATTGTAGTTGTTTCTACCATTATTTGTTCTCTAAAATCATATTACGTTAAGAACATATAATCCAAAACCAAATAATCTTAGGTCTATCGTTTGATGTTTCAAAATTATTCGAGCAAATAGTGCTTTAAATACAAGAATAAAAATTATATATATATATATATATATATATATATATATATATATATATATATATATATATATATATATATATATATATATATATATATATATAAATATATATAATATATATATATATATAAATAACTTTTACAAATTAAGATTTAATAAAATAAGTACTCAATCATACATAAAACCTATTAATATATGACTATATGCCTCTACAGATATTGAACCTCATCTTTAATCATAGGTCGCGATGGATGTGTTCATTGTGAATATACCACGGCGCTTTGACGATGCTTCAAAGTACTTTATTCTGGAACGTTTGAATTACTTTACTGTTAGATTTCTTAATGTATCCCCAGAAATAATTGCTCACATTTAAAGTCATGCCTGGATACTTTGCTTCGTTGGCATGTGGGATTGTTTGCTGATTGATAATCACTAGAGTATAAGCATATTTCTTGCTGGTGAAATTGAAGTGAATCGATTTCGCATCATTTCGTTTGATACGCCATTTCTTTGTCCAAGTGGTGATATTGTTGACTCTTGTTTGAAGTTTGTTTGTGGCTGACTTAATGTCGTGGTCAGTAGCGAGCAGAGCAGTGTCGTCGGTGAATGTTGCCGTCACGACTCCGCCGCTTTGGGGGATGTCGTTGGTATACCTACATCAGATAGAGAACACGCCAAGGACACTGCCCTGAGGTACTCCAGTACAAATCTTCTTGAGGTCAGAATATTCCCCTCCATATTTAACTCTGAAGTGACGGTCAGTGATGTATGAACGAAGAATTTGGCTTTCGGAATTTGGAAAAATCACAATCACAAAATTACAAATAAATAAAATGAAAAACACTCATCAAATATGGACTTATTTTCTAAATAGAAACTTCGAGAAAAAACTAAAATACAAATTGCGTAAATGCCAACAATTAAATACTTCGCAATACTCGCACGTGAAAATCAAAATCAATTAGGAAAATTTCTTTAGGGGATATTTCAAAAGAATTGAAATATTTTTTTTTAAATGTCTCCTGAAAGACTCAGGTAAAGTCCGCCATACGAGAGTTGAATAACTGAATGAATGCGGTATAAAAATTCCGATGTCGCAACGTTATCTTAAGTAAATTAATTATAAAGGTTCCCATCTTACTCTTGTGCTATAGTTACTTAAACAAAAAAGACAAATTTGATTATGCTCTGTTTTCAACAGAAGCTTCTGTTGCATATTTTATCGCCCTTATTTCCCCCTCATGCGTCGTTGTTCAACTCTTCTGTTGCGGACATTTTAGGATTGATCTTAGATTTAGACATGATTTTCTTTATTTATTTACAGTGTCCATGTAGGCGTAACAATGGGTCCTCTTTTACCAATCTGTATATTAAATTACTGTAATAAAATGTTTATCTAATATCGAGGATAAAGGCTTGAAGTTGCTGGAGTAGAGTACATTTTTTTGGATCATTATCCATATAAACTTTTTTCTGATAGTTGAAAGTGCACTATGAGGGCTCTATGAGGGCATGTTTCAATCTTCAGATGGTGAAAGTGAAGGTCATTTATTAATTTTCTGTAATGATATAAAATGAACTGTAGTTTCGGTCGTATCACTCTCTTGTATAGCCTTGTCTTTGCCTAGAAATATTTTCTTTTCTCAGCATTCTCTGTAATCCTGCTACACATTTATTTCCTGATATTATTCCAACTTCAAACTTCCTCCCTTATGTTTGGTCTTCCTGATAATATTGTCCGTAAATATGTGAATCTTCTTCCACTTCTTCGATCTTGTATGTTCTCCCTGTATTATTGGTGTCGACTTTTAAAAATGTATTTACTTGATATTCTTCTTTTACCCAGTCCATGCTCTTTGTTTTTTCTTATATACAAATCTCCCTTTTACTGATTGTTCCTGAAATCTCTGTGTTACATATTTTTGTTCTGTTGCATGTTCAACTGTTTGGTTGTACCTATACTAGTTCTGGCCTATTAATTCTTGCGTTAATTAGGTCAAATTGTGTTTTTACCAGGAAAGTTTTGGGTTAGTTTAGATTTATTCCATTCTAAATGTTTTCTGGGTGCTGACATTGACAAAAAAAACTATTGACAAAAAAAACCTATTTTTTGGCGGGTTTTTTCTGATATCCCGGAAACTCTGACCTTTTCGTACAAACCTCCCTGTTAAAAATACGACGGGGTTTATTCATCTGGAAATGAAAGAAGTGGTGAAAAAACAATAAGTTGTCATCATATCTCACGGACAGATGAATTATTGCGAAATAGATTGTGAGGTTCCGCATCATGTACGCGTCTTTCTTCAGTCTATTCTCAGCCTCTCTCTTCGGTCTCTCCTTCGTCTATGTTAATGCTGTCTTCTGGGGAGATCTGGAAGCAATGGAGGCCTGTCGTCCTGTATCCACGGTTGCGGCAGCCTTTTTGAAATTTATTATTATTTGAAATCAAGCAAGCTATTGTTCTTTTGTAGGACTGTAGGAGAAATTTCAGTTTCCCCTGACTAATGAAAATATAACAACAATTATGGAGGCACCGAAATACGTCAATTTTCAACTAGCCCTTGGATCCAAATGGTTCATCGGAGAAAAAAACTGGACAAAAAGCCATCAAAAATGAGATTTTTCACCTTGTTGCATTTCATGTTTCGTCAAGAAATGATATTTATTATCTTTCTGCTGAATCCCAATCCTTTTATTGGCTCTCTTTTATATTTTGTCGTAGACTTCAACCATATTCAAAGCTTCCAGCAATGTGTAACCAATATTTTATATGCTACATATAACGCTATACCCCTATAGTGTTGGCAATCTGAAATTTTCTGAACTCTTATAATTTTTCAGCTTTGAAATTATTTATATAGAGGTTCCATATTGGTTAAATGCAGCTTTAATATGCACAAATTTCAGGAATATACAATGAAAGCAGCCTCTATGAACTGTTAAAACTTGATACATTTTAGATCTATCATACTCATGCCCAAAATCACTTATTTTATATTTAGGCGGCATTTAGCTCTTACCATAATAAAAACTCTGTGTCAAAATGAACTTCATTAAAGTGCAAGTAGTAAAAGTCTAATTAAAAATTAAAGTATAGAAGGAGAAAAAGGTCTTATTTAGTTAGTGTTGATTAAAGACACGTTAAACTCGATACGACCGAGAATGGGGAACATTTAGCATATGAATAACGTTCTTAGCCTTCAGATTTATGGAAAATGGAAAGACAAATTTCATACGGATCCTATGATTAACTTTAACGGCTTGGGGGTAAAAGCTTATTGTGTGCAACAGAGGGAAGAATCAATATTCCCTAAGTATTTTCTCTGATGTTAAGTAAAACATCCATCTCATCTTTCGAGAGCATTGAATAAATAGATAGCTTTTGATAATAATATAGGCACATATTTTTTGAGCATATAATATTTAAATATTGAAAGTATTCCATGTAATGTATTTAAATATAGCAATCATTATATAATATACTTGCCCACTTGAGATATATCATAGAGAAAAAAATAGAATAATAATAATAATAATCTCCTGCCGTTGCACTTAGAAAAACCCATGGTTACAAATTCGGTCCGCCCGGAAACAGAAGGCATAAGGTCATCCATTTATTTTATATGAATGACCTTAAGTTGTATGCTTCCGGGGAAAGGGATTTCAAACAGTCCCACCGACTGGTGTAAGAGTACATAGCGGATATTGGTATGGAGCTTGGGTTGGAAAAATATGCACTGATTCATTTCAGAGAGGACGATGCGGAGGCTACGGAGATCATGCAACTGGTATACAGATGTATCTTATACCATCTTGATCCTGGAGAGACGTATACCTACCTGGGTGTGCCACGAAGGTGCATCCAGGAAGTAGATACTATAAAAGACGCTTTCCGCGGCAAGTACCAGCACCGACTTCGACAGATCTGGTCCTCGGAGCTGTCGAGGACCAACAAGGTGTCGGCGATGAATATGCTTGCCGTTTCGGTTGTGCTTTACCCCATTGGTGTTGTAAAATGGACACAGGAAAAGCTGCAGCAACTCGACGTAGGTACCCGCAAAATGATGCATCTCTGTCGAGGTTTGCATCTGAGATCGTCCGTTCCGCAGTTATACCTCCCACAACAACAGGGAGACCGTAGATTCTTGGGATTGGAGTGTCAGCCTGTAAGATTGTTAGAAATTCGGATCCTCTACTCCGCATGGTCAAAGACCATGAAGGAGCTGGCGTAGGAACTTTTATATATAGGGCAGCACAAAAAGCAGCTAATTCCCTAGGTCTCGAATTTGATACCGAGCAGAATAATCCAAACTCTATCATCGAGTTGGGATCTGCTCAGTGGACAGTCTACCATGGGCTGTTGGAAATATACCTACTTCGTTTTCAGCATCACAGAGATAATCCATTGCATAAAGTCTACTATAAAAATATAGAAGACTTATCTCAAAAGCTGACCTTTAGTTTTAGTCATCTGCTGGGCAGTCAAAGACTGAAGGTTTTATATTATCCTGCCAAGATGATTTACTGAACACTGGTCGGTTTTAAAAAAAGTGATAATACTTAAAAATTACGAAACAATTTCAATATTCGGCTCAATAGTCCCGCTAAACATGTAAATATTTGCTACAATGTTCTAATGAATATTTGTACATTTTCCTTTAACATCGTTGACATTGGAGGAATCATTATAATCACAAAAATGCATTCATTTTTAAAATCGCAATCTTGCACAAGACAAACTTTGTAATGTAGTTTGCTGTAGCTTGCTGAAAATTGCCATCGGTCATTTGTTCTTTTGCATATTTTAGAAACTCCTCATATATACTACGTCCAGATATATTAAATGCATGCAGTAATTTATAAAGGCCAATATTAAAAACATCTTGTGATATATCCAAGTGTTTTAACACCTCGCATTTCGCACCTGCCTGTTTGAAGTCATTGAAAAATTCCTGGAAATAATCTTCGGCAGAACTACTTGTACTGTGTACGGTTATCTATCCAAAATCCTGTGTGGTAATGAAGGGGGTGTGGTAATGAGTTAATCCAACTCCAGAGCGTTTAAGTTTCTTACAGTAACATTCTACTGCAATTGGGGCAGGCTGGGAGCTTCTTTCATGAACCGACATTAAAAAAAAACAAATGTGTGTTTGTAGCCCCCGGAATGAGCACAATCAACACCTTTTTTCCTTTTCTTTTCTTTAATAAAAGGAAGGGAAACCTTCATAGGTACCTTGTGGTAGTGTGGGATTCTCTCTTCTGTTCTCACGCACTCAGGGATCGCTTTTCAGCATATGCATCTGAATGTGGAGGTTGTCCTAATTATTTTGTCTCCTATATCTCTCATCTGTTTCCTTTGTCTTCATTACTTTTCCCACGTACTTCGCATTTAAGATTTCCCCTCTTTTAATTTCAAGCGATCTTTCTTTCAAGTTGCTGCTCAGGATGTTTATAAGATTTTGGAGTATATTCCTTTTACTCAGTTCTTGAATAATCTTTGCCCATGGTGCTGCGTTGCAAGCATTTCGAACATCTAATGTTATTAATGCCCCCCACTTCTTGGCTTCGTTATCTCTAATTATCTCTCTCACTTTTTGCACAGCTTGGAGTGTTGATCTTCCTTCGAGAAAGCCACACTGGCGATCTGACAGCTTTTCTGTATTTTCCAGAGCTCCTTCCACTCTTCGCTTTACCATATTTTCGTACAACTTGCTTATTTTAGTAAGTAAGCATATTGGTCTATACGCTACCGTAGTTTCGTCAAGTACCAGTCTCGCTTTTCTCCAATTCTTTAAGAAATTTTGCTCCCTCAATAATCTGTTCATGGTGCTCAGGAGCCAGTTTGGTGCTATTTTTCCCACCAGTTTAATTGCCTCTGCAGGGACGCCATCATGGCCTGGCGCCTGTCCAATTTCAAGTTCCTGTAGCGCCTGGGTTAATTCTGTGAATGGGTCTATCCTTTCTTCTATTGTCGCGTGGTCCCACCTTTCATTTCTCTTTGGGAACAGTTGCTATTTTATACCCTTTGCCAAAAATGTATCCTTCAAGTTTTTTGTTTCGCTCCCAATGTTTACTTTTTGAGGCATAGATTTTCTTTTGCATCTCTTTTTTATTGTTTTCTGTTTCTTTGGCTTCCAGTTTATCCTCTTCCGCAACCCTTCCGTCTTTTGCTATTATCGTGGCTTTTCTTCTCATTATTTGGCATTCCTATCTTTTGGCCGCTATGTCGTCATCCTACCAGTATGGCATCCCAAGTCCGTGTTTTACCCTTCGTGTACTTCCGCGGTCTTTCGCCTCTTCCAGCGTTTCCTCCAGGAATTCCGCAGTGTCATGTTCCCCATCTCTATCTAGCTTCGATTCAGAGGTCTTTGAAAGTATTACAATCGACCACCAGATCACTTCTTGGGTCTATATTGTTTGCCTTTACGTCGATATAGAACAAGGTATCTCGGTAGTCGCTCAAGTTCTCGGTATCCTGCGTCTTGCTATACCCTGTGTCGAGCATGTGAAACATTTTTATTCTATCAATAACTTCTAGTCATCATCTACAATCATCTGAAATTTGTAATTTTTCACTCTCACTCTATTTTCAGGACATATTTGGCATCTAACTATACATTTAGGTCCTTCTAGCTTTATTTCTAGGTAACTAATTGCATTATTGATATAATTGCTTCTCGTTGATGTGTACAGTATTTTTAGTCAGGTGCAATTAAAATATTTCACATTACATATAAATATATATTTTTTTACCTTTTAGCTATTTAAATTTGGTATTTATATAATATAATAAACATGACGAATTAATCCACGATGTAAGTAAAATTATACAAAGCAAGGAAATATTGGTCATGTTTTTCATATAGGATAAATACCGAATCTCACTATAATGTCCTGGGGTGAATGATGATTCTGCCACTATGTAGGTACTCATTTTTACTTAAATATAAGTTTCTTCGAAATATTGGAAAATGTCATATTATGACGTCATATAATTCCTCGGCGGCAGTCGTGACCGCTCGGCTCGAGAGAAATTTGAATTCCAATAATAAATTATAAATTGTGTACCTGCAAACTATGTATGATATAGTAGCACAGTTTGAGGTACCTTTAGAACAAAAAGTTATTTAGAGCTAAAGCTCGCACTCGCGTGAGGCCTATTCCATATGTCCATTGCCATTTCCCTTGCCGAGATATTTTCAACAATACTTCAGGTAGCTCTTGACATGTCATTCTATAACGCTTGCATTTATTGAACTATCAAGTGGTGGTAAATTCGATATGAATAAAACCACATTAATTTATTCTACAATAAATGTAAAATGTTGATCAATTTAGAACGTTTATGTTGGAGCTGTGCATCCAATTGTTAATAGATTTAAAAGCCTCGTGTACTTTTTCTCTCAATAGCTGAACACTTGCGAATAAGAAAATCATTACTAATTTAAATCTCCAAGTAAATTTACATAATGTCAGTAAAAATTTTAGGCACTTCAGATATCGCGGAATTAATTTGGTTTTAGGGGATAAAATGCCCTGGCTTATAAAAAGCCTCGGAAAGTATGATAAATTATTTTTAAGGAGACAAAATGGAAGTTATTAATGTAAAATGTTCTTTAATGACGAAACGATGGTTATCGTGGCCACGCTCCTTTGACGTTAATGACTTTAAGATGCGTTATTATAATAACAATAATATACTTACCTACTCGTCGTTCTAACCACAACGGAGCCCAGAAGTCAGATTATTGTTATTTACAATAGAATCTACAACAAATCTAACATGTGGTCAACTTCCAACAAATCCAACATGTGGTCATATCATTCCCATTTTATTTTTTTTTATTTCTAAAAATTAGAGAAACTAATTTATTGTCTTTATTGGAGTACATGGAACACCAAGAGAAGTGGAGTCTAGTAGGCCTAGAGGCGGATACATGAGCTTTTCTAGAGCTTTTGATTAAGTTATCCATAATATACTGTTACTCCAATTTTGTAGCCAAAGTTATGGCTACACTTGGTATATTATAATATTAGTAATTTTATAATTAAAAGTAGTAGCTACTTCCTCCATTGTATATGATGCATTGTGGTACATTTAAAATTAAGGAATTAGTGAAATACATGTTGAAAAGGAGTTATTATATTGTTCATTTGACAATGGATATAATTATATAATATTTTTTCAAATAGTTTTTCAATGTTGCACAGTAGAGATAGATGGGTCTATATTTATTGCTCATTATCGAAGTATTACTAGATTTGTGAATGGGGCGAAATTTTTCTATTTTCCATATTTCAGGATGAGTTGAAGTTGAAAGACAAATATTGTGCAAAACACTCAACATTTCAAAAAAAGGAGCAGCACAGTCTTTATAAACAAAGTAAGGAACGTCGCCTGTACCAGCTGTTAATTTATTAAGTTTTACTAAGTTTTTTTTAATACATTTAAGAATATCTTCACTGGACACACTTGAAATACTAATAACATTGTCAAACCCATGTTGATGTTTGTCGATATTCGCCTGATTGGATTGAATTAGTGACATTTAAAAAAATTATCCAGCAGTTTAACTACATTATATTTAGTCCTTTTCGTATTCCTCGGAATAGAATATTGAGTTGATGGCAATAATTTTATTTTATATTCTAAAACGTAAAATTGACTTTCCAAAAGTATATAACGAGACATTTGTTATTTATGGCTGAAATTTGTGGCAGCTGCTCATCACCTTAATAAGATTCCTGTCTACCCTTAGGGTTAATTAGAAGAGCGCTTCCCTCACGCAATTCCCACGCAAATTCAACCCCCTTGCGCAACTTAGGGCAGCGTTATGTATCTCTTAAATACTTTAAATACTTATATTCAATTTGCGGAAAGTATTATACTTAAGACTTCACCCTGTAGGAATAAAATGTCTAATGATTTAATTAGCAACATCTCAATTATAATTAAGGTATAATAATCCCTCAGTATTTGGCCTAGCTGAAGGAATGTAATCAAATTGGGTACATAATAACTACAGGAGCCCTTCAGATTTTCGACCAAGTCAATAAATAATCGCAATTTTTTTTATTTATAAACATAATCACCATCGTCATTGGTAATAATATAAAGATTAATTTATGATATGACAATGAGATTGAAGAAGAATATTATAAATATAGATCAGTCGTGAGGAATTTTTTGTTATAAAAATTCCTAAGTAAGGATTTTTTTTCCTATCGTTTATTTTTATGCTTAGAAAGAAAAAATACCACCTCAATTCGGTCGGGAACATTTTTAGCATTATCTTTAAATATCTCTTTCTTCTCTTCTCCACTTGATGGATATCTTCTCCACTTGATGGAGAGCCCAATGGCTTTTTCTTGCTCTCCCTTGTTATACCGATTTTCTTTTTGTTTAATGTTGTAGGTAGTGTAGGCTGAACTAAGATCCTGTATTTGCCTTCATGTAATTCAATCGTTGACAAAGCATTTTGATGATTTTAGTGCTGCTGCCAAATTTGCTATTTTTGGTCAGCAATAATTCGACGACGTCACGAGCGTACACTCTTAACTCTCTCGTAACTCTCTTCTGATTGTTCTAATACAGCTTAATAACCTTTTCTCTTCTTCTTTCATACCACTCAATACCATTTTATTTATCTTTCTTTGCTCTTCATATTTCTTCTGTGCTTCATTATGTTCCTTCCTGTAGCATCATCTTTTGCCTTAATTTTCTTCTAACTTCAAGCTTCACTTTAATTTATTGACATGTCGAAAAATACAGGTGTAAAGGAACTATTTCATTGTTTCATATATATGATCAATTTTACCTTTGATATATTATAAGTAGAATAAATATAGTAGAAATACTATATTATTTCTAAATAGAAATTTTTTGGGCTTCTGAGCAGGTTGTCGGGATTTCGGTCCAATGTGCGACAGTACAATAAAATGTATCCGCCTAGTAGCCATTTGATATATAGAATATCCCGTCGTGTAGTTTCATATTTGCAAAGGACGGATTATCATCTGGCAGGGTCAATAGCGCGTACACGAGCTGGTGTCTAGAACGATTATTGGAAATAGCTCTTCGGACGGATATATACGTGGACACAACGTCCGAAATGATAAGGCGTTAAGATCGTTGACACAGCATGTGGATATTCCCTGGATAGATTCAGATAAGGCATAAAAATGTGATATATGACGCCGATAATGTATACGTTGAAATTTCTTCGCATGTACGACACGCCTTAGGGAGCCAAGAATGTAGAGAAATTATCGATCTGCAAAAATATAGGTGTGATCCACGTAGATATCAATACTCTTGCAAAATATACAGAAATTAATACAGCATTGAGGAATCCGAGTCTACAACGCACCACCTAAAACTTATTCTGTTCTGAAATTTAAAAAAAATATTATTCATTAAATTAGTGCACCCACATGCAAAATATGGGTGCATAACAATAACCTCTAGATTTAAAAAACAAAAATATACAGGGTATACATAATAAAAGAGCGATAATAGAGGCGATCTATAGATCGCCTCTATTATCGCTATTATTATTATTATTATCTACCGGAATGTCTATGTTACCGGTTAGATTTTCCGCGGAGCTCAGCATCACAGTTTCCTTATTTACTAAATATTTACTGTGTGAAGAAACTGATATGAGTGGTAGTAACATTTGAGTAGATTTTAAAACATTAATGCTACTGTAGCATTAATGTAGTAGTATGCTTGGAGTCAACTAGATGATATCTGGAAGGAGGTGTAACCCTAGCTATCTATACTATGTATGTATTTACGGCCGTAGCTGACAGAGTAATTATAAACGAGAATGAACCCTTAGGGTTTTCTGATCTTGAAGATCACTAGATGACACCTGAAAGGGGTTCAATCTAAGCTGTCTATACTATGGCTGTATTCATGGTATAACTCTCAGTAATCATATAGGTGCTCTCCGAGGGAAATCAACCCTGAGCGATTTCTGCTCCTGGAGACTACTAGATTACATCCAAAAGGAGGTTCAACCATAGTTGTCTATAATATGTCTATAATATGTCTCTTCGAGGTGGATCAATCCTTAGGGATTTCTGATCTTGGAGACCACTAGATGACACTTAAAATCACACTAGATGACACAACTTTCAAGATTTGGATTGTAGTTAATAGAACCTCAATATATCTTACAATTCATCGGTATTTAATAAAAACAGATAATCGTAGTAGAAAAATTAAGTAGGTACAAATATCATACATATCGATACATTAAGATATATATCGTATTCACACTAGTGCCTCACAAATAAAAATGGTAGCAAAAACGATAACAAAAATTTCTCTGCTAAAATTATTATTTATTTTTCTTCTATTTCCCTATGAGACTAAATATCGCATCACTTGATATGCTAGTTATACGATATATTTAAAAATATGCTTATTATTAAGTTAATAATAGCTTCCAAAATTATTTTCATCTTCGTCAGGTACTGTTATTTTGTTGTAAATTATTTTCTACTTACGATAATAACGAAAATAGATTGATTCCCGGAAAATTTCCTCCTAATACAGATTTACTTATTTATTGAAACAGGTCAATTTTTTTCAGTCAATAGCAGCCTGTTCTTCGTATTCAGTATGCGAAGGAGCTTCTGATATATGTATATATATACATATATATATATATATATATATATATATATATATATATATATATATATATATATATATATATATATATATATATATATATATATATATATATAAATATATATATATATATATATATATATATATATACATATATATATATATATATATATATATATATATATATATATATATATATATATATATGTATATATATATACTTATATATATATATATATATATATATATATATATATATATATATATATATATATATATATATATATATATATATATATATATATATATATATATATATATATATATATATATATTATATATATATATATGTATATATATATATATACTTTCAAAATTTTCAAACCATTTTCAAACAATATATATATATATATATATATATATATATATATATATATATATATATATATATATATATATATATTATATATATATATATGTATATATATATATACTTATATATGTATATATATATATATATATATATATATATATATATATATATATATATATATATATATATATATATATATATATATATATATATACATATATATATATATATCTTAATCAATCAAATCTTAGCTTAATTAAGCTTAATCTAATATCACAACAAAGAAATAACTTCAGAAAATATAAACAAAATTTTCAAACCTTGTAATATATCAATCGACAATAAATCATGCAAAAATTTACAAAAATCACATACTGAAGTAAAAACTGACAAAGAAAAAATAAAAAAACCCTTATTGTAAATGAAATTCCATGCAATAATTGTCCAAAAGCATATATTGGTCGAACATTACAATACTTAGGGTCTAGAATTAATAGCCATAAATATGCTAAAAATTATTCAACAGCTTTTTTGAAGAGAAATATTTGCTGATCATTTGGCAAATAGATTTCAGCCACATAAGCCTACTGGCATAGAAGAGATACCACAAATTACTAACAGAGATGGCACGATAATTAAGCCAATAACACCCGCTGAGATCACCAACACTATCAGAAACAATCTCAGTACAAAGAAAGCTCCAGGTTATGATCTAATAACTGCACAAATACTTACGGAGTTGCCCCGCAAAGGCATCATGAAACTGACGCATCTCTTCAATGCAGCACTACGACTCCGATACGTGCCAATACAGTGGAAGATTGCTGAAGTAATAATGATTCCCAAACCTGGTAAACCTCGTGAAAATAGAACATCATACCGACCAATTTCGTTACTGCCGATTATATCTAAACTGTTAGAAAAGCTCCGTTTGCAGAGACTTAAACCAATCATCGACGAAAAGCAGCTTATTCCGTCTCACCAGTTTGGATTCCGTAATAAGCATTCAACTATGGATCAAGTGCATCGAATTACCGATGTAATTGAGAGAGCACTAGAAGAGAAAAAGATCTGCGCAACGATATTCCTAGATGTGGCCCAAGCATTCGACCGAGTGTGGCATCAGGGCCTGGAATATAAACTAGAAAAATATTTGCCACGACAAATGAGCCAAATTCTTCAGTCATACATTACTGAACGCCACTTCAGAGTTAAATATGGAGAAGAATAATCTGACCTCAAGAAGATTTGTGCTGGAGTACCTCAGGGCAGTGTCCTTGGACCTGTTCTCTACCTGTACACCAACAACATCCCACAAAGCGACGGAGTAGTCACGGCAACATTCGCCGACGACACTGCTCTGCTTGCTACTGACCAAGACATACAGTCAGCCACGAACAGACTCCAAATAGCTGTCAACAATGTCACCACTTGGACAAAGAAATGGCGCATCAAACTAAATGAGGCGAAATCGATTCACGTCAATTTCACCAACAAGAAATATGACTATACTCCACTGATTGTCAACCAGCAAACAATCCCACATGCCAACGAAGCAAAGTATCTAGGCATGACCCTAGATGCAAAACTTCGATGGAAAAGACATGTGAAGAAGAAATGTGAGCAATTAAACCTCAAATTCAGACAAATGTATTGGCTCCTTGGACGTCACTCTGAGTTGTCAATACACAACAAACTGATTATCTACAAGCAAATTCTGAAGCCCGTATGGACTTATGGCATCCAACTCTGGGGATGCACTAAGAAATCCAACATCAAATTAATTCAAACGTTCCAGAATAAAGTACTTCGAAGCATCGTCAAAGCACCGTGGTACATTCGCAATGAAGACATCCATCGTGACCTGAATATGCCTATGGTTGAAGATGAGATTAAGAGGTTTGCAGGCAAACGTCAGAAGAGGCTAGAAAACCACGAAAACGTCAAAGTGATATCACACTCGACAACAACGGACTTGTTCGACGGCTAAAGAGACTAAAACCGTTCGAATTAGTGTAGTGACAGTGAAAGTGCCTAGATTTCTAAGCATGATATGTCTATCACATGAACCAAGTGATTAGTGTTATGTGGAGTGTGTCACTGGATACTTATCTACTGAACAGCTAAAGTCTAGTTATTAGGAAAAAATTGTTAGATATATTTAATCTAGTTACAATGTTCAACGTCCCTAGGGCGTTTTCTATTAAAAAAAAAACAGCTTTTTTATTTAAAGCTGCCAAGATACAGACCAAAAATTCAATCATAAAGAAACAAAAATACTCAAAACCGAATATAATCAAAAAGCTAGAATACATAAAATGATAGAAATCAAGAAAAACAAATTCTTTACATGACCGGACTGAAATTAATCAGCTACAAAAATGTATAATAACATTATTTAATAAGTTTACAGATACATTTTTTTTAACCAAAATTAAACAAATTTAAGTTTCCCAATTCTATCACATAAAATAAAACTGTATAAAAAAATAAATAAAACTGTTATATTCAAAATTAAACGCCTTCAAAATTAAACATAAATACAGATACACAGACACACACACAACAACCTACTTAGCAGAACCCAAAACACTTCTTACCAATCAATGAAATCTATAATTCAGTTATATTAAGAATTTTCAACTATAAATTACAGATAACCACATTTCAAATATCAAATAACAGATTAAGTTTAAAAAATAAAAAAAACAAAATTGCAGACATTACTGAAAATCGTATAGAAGTTAATAACTTAAAATGAAAATTAATATAATAAAACTCAACAAAACTACACGAAAGTGTTATTCACAGTAACAAAGTACTAGTGTTTAGATTAAATAGTAAAATTGTAAGTAGTAAGTTTTAAAAAAATACATTTACATATATACAGGTTTTATATAATAGGAAAAAAAATTATATTACAGACTGTTTTATATATTTTTTTAATTTCAATTAATAAATTTATTCCAGAATCAGACGGCAAATGTTTGTAACATAAAGTTGCTAAAGAAATAAAGAAACCGTAAAATCCTTCGTAGTGGCCCAGTAATGGCGACAAATTATATCTAGCCACATATTTACTTTATATTTCATCCTAAATTATGCCAATTATATTTACGGTTTATAACAATGCCGAATACATAATATAACGGGTGGGCAACTTAACACTAGTAAATGCACAGCACAAATATTAGGTACATATTTTTTCAGTTAAAAATGTGAAAATAGTGTGAATAGCGACGGAGGTCCTATAGCCCCCTCCGTTTCTGCTTAAATAGCCTCCTCTATTGATTAGTAAGGTTTATCGAATTTTAGGTATTAATAGAACATAGTTTCGGGAGAACCTTAGTTTAAAATATATCCCGATGATATTAGCATCATTCGATCCTCTCCTGAATTCTATTGTTTGTTTGCTAAGTAATCGTGATAAAAACTGTTGCTGTACACTTTAACCCGGTACATAACTGCCGAAGTGAATAATTGTATGCTTCACAAAGTTAAATCGCAATAAATTTACAGTGATATAACATCATAATTTGCGGTACGAAGTATATCTCTTTTGTGACCTCACGCGGCATATTATTTATAATTGATATTTAATTAACCCAAATAACGTAAATATCAGCAAATTGCGGGGGAAATCGACAAGTGTATTTGCTATATCGAAAGGGGATTGCATGCATTGTAGTTCGAATTCCCTTTTCGAGTTGGTTTCCATATTAATTCGTTCATTATTCAACGGGGAATGCGCCGGTGCGCGTCCGCAGGACGGGGAACTTTATATTTAATATTCCAAAGAGAACGGCAAAAGTTTTTTCATAAAGGCAGCACGATCTAATCATCTCTTGGCGTTAATCTCCAGACATATGAACATAATACCTAAGGCGAATAATGTTTTTATTATGTTACTAAATATTAAATATATATATATATATATATATATATATATATATATATATATATATATATATATATATATATATATATATATATATATATATATATATATATATATATATATATATGATTAAGCTACTATTATAATGTTTTTTTATACGTTTCTTAAATGTCAAATCTATAAGTTTTTGTAGATAGTTTTCTAGTAGTACATTTTCGCTTTATTTATGGTTAACTTGGGTCTGTTAGTTTCATTGCCCGATCGGTTATTCCAATGACATTTTTTTTTTGGGAAAATGGGTAATGTGAAAAAAAATTAGTATATCTTCCAGACCATGTGTATTTAGTGTACCCTTCTGTAATTATATATGTTTTCTTATTATGTAAAGTTAAATCAAGAAAATTTATTTTTTTAATTTTTTCAATTTCATTTGTGAATTGTAAGCGTGGATGAAAACTATTAAATAGGTTTGTTATGTATTCAAGTTTATCAATTGGAATAGTTGTGAGGCAGTCGTCTACGTATATTTTAAAAAAAGGTACGTAGTAAAAGGTTGGATTTTTCCATCGTTGGGATTTAAATTTGATATTAGTAAACAAATTTGTGGCTCAATTTTATATCTTATACACATTCTTTCATTTTATGGCCGTCTGGACTGGTTGTATTCTGTTATATTTTATGTCCCATGTCAATAATTTTATTCATAGCAATTTTGAATTAATTTTCGTTAAATTTTTTGTTGTTCTGTTATGCAGCTTTAAGTACTTATTCAAGTCTTTCATCGTGTTCCTTTCTATCTTTACCTCTATATGAAACATGGTCTATGTAAGATTCAGGCCCCTTTACACTACACATTTATTTGGCCATTTTATGGAAAACTCTTATAAAGGTATACATAAATCAGAACTATCATTTTTTAATATAAATTCAATAATCCAGATATGGCATAAACATGTTGATAAATGCTCTACTTTTCTCCTGTTTTTCTCCAACGTCGTTATTTTAACTGGAATAAATACCCTATATATTATTATCTTTTTGATTTCGTTATTGAATTTTATTGTGTTTTAATTTTAATGATTTTTTGAATTAGTTAATAGTTTTAGTTTAAACTGATCCTGTCTTTCTGTCCCCTTATCGTGTCAACAGTCAATGTAAATTTTCAATCATAATTACTGGACATAGGAAATTCATATTTATTTATTCTTGATATTTCGCAAATGGAATAGAGAAAATTTTGTGCTCTTCCATAATCTTTAAAAACTTAAGCTGTTGCTCTTAATACCATAAGATAAATTAGGATGTGTTTTAAAGTTTTTACCTCTGTTTCTTTCGACATAGTCAATAGACTATACCTTCAACCTTCATTGATTCAGAAGTTATATTATTTTTATTTTATTACTAAAATTTTTAATGTAATATTTTGACCATTTTATTCGATAGCAGTTTAAAATTTTATATGATGATATAAAATGTTATTACATTTTTTGGCTACGACATAATTTATTCCAGTAAGAAAACAAAATTAAGTGTACCTATGTTAACATTACAGGTTATGCTAACCTAGTTGACCTTACACTAATATAGCAAATATTGCCTGAAACTGTTTACTAAGTTTTACGGGCCCAAATATCGCCTTCTCTCACTTTTACAGAATATTATACACTTTGCTAGATGATTATGTACCTAAAACCATAATCAAGGGTAGGTCCTACCCTCTCTGGTTTAACTACAACATTACGAGGAGCATTAAATTAAAATATAAAGCATGATTACAAAAAAATCAAGGATCCTTTAGCTCTTCACGAATTCAAATTACTGAGGTAATATATAAGAAATAGTATTGATTCCGAATATAAAATATATTGTCAAAATATAGAAATTAATATAAAATAAAATCCCCATAAATTTTGGCAGTTTATCAACAACAACAAAAAATAATAATCTACCATTACCGATGTATTTTGATGTCACTTATGAGGGTAACAAAAACACTGCAGAAATCTTTTTTTAGCTGTTCGTCTATAAAATCCACTCTGCCAATGAGTAGCCCTCCCGTCTCTGATACTAATACAGATATTTTTTGTCTCAATCGATTCACTGAAAAAGATGTAATAATTGCGTTAAAAAAATCAAACCGAAAATACCATGGGACCTGATAACATTCCTGCATTTTTATTAACGACTGTGCTAGGATATTTGCTGCTCCCCTTACAATTTTATTTAATTTATCTATTAAAACTAAGGTCTTCCCAGATATTCTTAGTTCTAAAATCATTCCTGTATATAAGAGAAGAGATAAATACGACATTGAAAACTTTAGACTATTAACTCTTATAAATAATTTTTCGAGAGGTTATGGATTTCTGTTACATGAACCAACTTTTTCGTTTGTTAAAAATCATATTAGTGAGCATCAGCACGGATTCTTCAAAGGAAGATCTACTCCAACGAACTCCAACTTTTCAATTGATGCAAATTCCCAAGTTGACGCCATTTACACGGATTTCACAAAGGCCTTTGACAGGCTTGATCATGGAATTCTTCTTTTAAAATTAAGTAATTTAGGAGTTTCTAAATGGTTATTACAATTTTTCATGGCCTATTTAATAAACAGGAGTGGATATGTTGAACACTGCGGGCAACAATCAAAACTATTTGTAGCTACATCTGATCTGCGGCTTGGTAGTTAAAAGGAGGCAAGTGAATTTTTTACAATTTTGAGATTTTTGCATTTTTAGACTTTTTTACTCTTAACTAAATTCCCAAAAATTTTTTTGGTAAAAAAAAATACTACGATTTTTGAAATTTAAAAAAAGCGGCAAGTGACATAACGTCACCATTTTGGAGGTAAAAAGGCGGCATCTTTGCATATACCAATTTTTAAAAATGTTTGCCTCAGAATGCATATTGTGTAGAAAAAAGGCGGCATTTTACACGTATCTATTTATTACAAAAATATTTATAACAAATATTCCACTAAGAATTAGACTAGACATTTGTGTTACTTTTGTTTGTGATATTTTTAAGGTTTCGCTTCCCACCAAGAAAACCTATTTGCCCCTTAAACGAAATAGTTCAACTAACTTTTTTTTTCAAATCATAAAAACAATTTTACCATAAGGGGGAAGTGACTTACTTGCTAATAAGGAAGCGTTAAATTTATATTATTATAAGTATAAATGTAATGTCCTTCCTAGTCGTTCAATTAAAAAATATAGTCTTAGTTACAAACTAACAGTCTTATACCTATCATTAACTTAAAAACAGTGAGAAATAAAAAATAGTTCCTATTAATTTGTGCCATTATATAATATTATTAATTCCTAGTTTGTCATATCGGTTTTTTTTTTTAAATTTTTATTTAATTTAGTTACCTAGTTTAAGTAAGTGTAGTAGGTATTGATTGGTGATCATCATTTTTAATTTTTTGTTTTTGTTAAAAATTTATTAGGAATTTTTATTGTAAGTGTGTATTTTTGTTTCTTTTAAATAATAGTCCAAAATTTATGTAAGTACTATTAAATATGTTTTACCGTAATAATTTTTCGAATTTATACGTAATGAAAATAAATCACTTGTATTTATTGCAGAAAAGGGTTTTATTATCTTACTTTAGGATCAGAAAATAATATAAATATATAAAAAAGAGAATTAATTAATTAATAATATGACGGTCAGTAGTGTAAAAACTTTTTTCTGTTGAGAAGGCAGCCTTCGCGACGTCTTTTCCTACTTAAAATCGAAAAAACAGACACCAAACAAGGGCTACATCCTAAAATTTTTGGGGTGGCACATCTTAATTTGCCATATTTTGCCGCATCCGTAAGTAAAAGAACAAAAAAAAACCTCCATCTAGCCACAAAAAAGCTGCAGGTAAACAAAACATGCATGAGAACAAACTGGTTAAAACGATAATTTTGCTTTTATGAAATAACTGATCATAAAACTACTTAAAACTTGCAAGATAACTATTATTTTAAAAAACAACATATATTTAATAATACGATGTTACTTAAAATTTAAACTTATCTTCTTTCAGTTAAAAAGCCTTTTACTTGTTTCTAAATAGCGACACTTCAAAGGCTTTGTAGATAAAAGGCGGCATTTGAACAGTTTTTTGTCGTTTGCCGCCTTATTAGTCGCATAATTATAAAACACGAAACAAGAAAGAGTTAACCAACATTTTTTTAAACAAAACTTAAATTATTGTCTTAAAAAACATATAAGTAATTAAATTAGTAATTAAGTAATTAATTATATTATATATTTATTAGTGAAGGACAACATCATAAAGTTTTTGCCGTTTTTCTCCAAACTATGATTTTGTCACTTGCCGCCTTTTAACTTCTGATGGCAGTGATGTACCCCGGGGCTCTGTACTCGGCCCTTTGTTTTTTAATATTTTTATTAATGATATCGTAAATCAATTAGCTGTAAGCTGTCTCTTATATGCTGACGATGTCAAACTGTATATCAGGATTAATGACTACAATGATTGCAGTGACTTACAATTAGCATTAGATAGGATGAACCACTTGTGTAATAATAATAATTTGCAGCTCAACATAAAGAAATGCAATTCCTATTATAGTCTCTTAAAGTCCAACCTATACAACATCATTATTCAGTCAACAACGTTATTCTTACTAGACCTTTACGTGACCTAGGCGTAAACTTTTGATAGTAGATTATCATTCACATATTCATACGATTCCTAATGAATGTTTAAAAACGCTGAGTTTTATTTTACGTTGTTCACACGATTTTACTAACACGAATAGTGTAAAATTATTATACCAATCATTTGTCAGATCAAAACTAGAGTACCTCTCCATTATTTGGTTCCCATATCAGTGTACACACTGTACACGTTGATAATTTAGAAAAAATACAACAACGTTTCCTAAGAGCTATTGCCTATAAGCAAGATGGAGTTTCTCCAGCTATTGGCATTTCCCAATGTTACCTTTTAAATCATTTTTCACTTCCCTCTCTAGAGACATATATTTCTTCTCAAGCTAGTGCACAGCATGATTGACTGTCCTTTACTGCTGAATTTCTTAAATTTTCATTTACCTCGTATATCACCTCGATCTTATTATTTTACCTGCCTAATTCGCGTACAAATGTACAAAAAAATTCTCCTCTGTTTCAAATCACTACCAATTATAATACCTTGTAAACGGTTTGATATATTTAATTGTAACTTAGCTACAATCAAATCTGTTAATACTTATCATTAAGTTTCTTGTGTATTATTATTGTTATTTTTGTTCTTTTTAATTACTTATATTATAAGCTGCTGTATTTGTAAAATTTACTGTATTTGTTTGTTTGTAACTGTTGTATCCTACCCCGTAAATGGATTATACGGTGGGGTAGTGTATTGTAAATAAAATAAAAGAAATAGAATTAAAATAAAATGTGTGGCAATAACATAAACAGTATTTAAATGTTACAATAGTCACATCAGTCATCGATAGTTAGATATTACTTAACAGTCGTAAGTTAATTTTGAATTACACATATAACGTGCACCTGAAACGTTACCGAAACCCCAAGTAAATTGAAAATCAATATCCCGAGTGGAACATCTCGCGACAAATCCCCTAATACTTGTTTTATAGCAGGAGCAATTTAAATCAAAATTGTTATTGGAAAGTTAATTTATTAGTTTACACAGATTGTCGAGAGGAAGACGTACATAGCCCTGGTATTCTGGTAAATATATTAACCTGTGAGTTTAACGAAACCTAATTAAAATTTGTTAAAACACCCCTAACACGTGGAATATTCTTCATTGATCAGTAATAAAAATTCACAATATGTAATGCAAAAGCTAATGTGGCTTGTTATATGCTATATTTAAATAATTGAGTCGCATTTTTACACATAAATAATGAAAAATCGTGACGCTGTAAATCCTCAATTTAATGGATTGAATCGTGTTTAATATAATAGACTTAGCGGAACAGGACGATGTGATAATTTATTGATAAGTATCCTCGGAAGTCAGGTGTCTGTACTCTACGTCAAACCCTTATCAATCTGTTCCTGGTAAATTGGGCAACGACTTTCGACACAAATTTGAAACAACTTTATTTATAAAGCTGTTTAGGACATACGTGTAACTTTAATATTTATTGCGGATGCTCATTTATTATTACACTTTATTTTATAATAGTAAGCTGGTAGTAACAGGCACCAGATGTAGGATTTAGTTAAGGGAAAAAAATACGAGATGAAATGAAATTGTGAAATGGGGATCTATTTACGGGTTGAGTGTGTTTTTGCAATTTTTAGGCGAAACGAGACCACCTAGCGGAAAACGTCCTCCACAAAAGTTGTAGATAATTAAAAAATATAAAACATTCATTAAGACATTTTTTAGTAATATGTCAAATTTTCCGAGAAAATTGTGGAAAACCGATTTTTCGGTTTTTTTTCCTCTCGTAAAAATAATTCCATTACATTTTTTTAAAGTATATCTTTTGGCACTGAATAAGCTGATTTTTTTGGAATTTGGGAAACATGTAAGATATTTATATTTTAATACGTATATGTAAATAACGGATTTAATTTCAATGATAGAATTTACTTTAATGTAATATTCCAAAAGTTTTAATTGCAGAAATTAAAAACAATGTAATTTAATTGAAGACGGTGGTAGAAACTTTTATGAAACTTTAATTTTTCATGACAATGCACCGTATCGTATTGAAAGTGAGCTATAGTAGAGATATATAATGAAGTGTGAATTTTTCTTAACGTTTAGTATACTATTTTAACATGTTTCAGTATTATTAGATTAAAATAATTAGAATACAAAATTATAACAATTAATTTATTGATATAACAATTAATTTATTGATATGTTTATACAAATTATGACAGCTTCATCTACAGAAAAATATTGTTTGGTCATTTTTATATAAAAGTAAAAAAAATATGAACAACCACAATGCTTTTGCATTGTGGTCTAGTGTGGTCTGTGTGATCTAGAATTCATTATCACGATTCTGTCTTTACCCAAAAACGATTTTTCTGTGGAATCGTTGTTTGAACATTTTGTTCTTGACATTTTCAAACACACTTTCACTTTCAAATGTTTTAAAGATGTGCTGAACAAACTGAAGCAAGCAGTAATCGTAGAAACAACTAAAATTGGTACTTAATCCCTAATTCCAAGAAAAAAACTAAAATTAATAGTTTATAACATCCGAATAATTTTTAAATATTTATATCGATATGTCTATAGCACCAGAAGAGATTCAAATAGAAAAAGCGGACCAAACTAAAGTAGTACCTCTCTGAACATTTAAATACACCCTTCTGGCTCCGAAAACTGAATATTACAAAAGTGCTAAATCTTGCAAATCAAAGGATGTTGAATGTCAGTACATTTTAGAAGAACATCAAACTAAACTTTTAGCTAAACGAGCTAAACAAAGATCTTTGGCAAAATTTTTGAAAAATATTCCTAAAACCGTAACGATCACGTACAAATTAATTTCCCTAAATACCTATGGAGTATATATGTTACTGTGAGAGTCCGAAATTAGAGAATGTCAACATTCACCGGTGAATGTCGACAAATACCAAATTCCTTGGTGAAAGATCGAACGCTTATTAATTTTATTATACATTCGAACTTTCACCGGTGCATGTCGACAAACACAGATGGCCTAACTTCCTTTTGGGCGGTTCCTGCATCCTGTTTGTTGGCTTTGGCTTCGTCAGTCTTTAGTAATGGGAACTTTAGTTACTTTTGAATACTTGTAACGATTAGTTACTTTCAGGATTAGGACTCGTTACTTAGGACTAGTTACTTTTGCATATCTTTTAACATAATTATAATTATTATTGCGGTATAGTTAGTTCTTTTCATGGAGAAAAACACTGCTACAATGTAACTAGTTACGGATACAGTGGACAATACAGTGGACAATAAAAATGCAAATTTTTTGTACCCTATTTTATTGTCATGTGTATCCATCCAGCTGCGTCCATTGGTAGGTTAAATAATTTGGCATTCACAAACTTTAAAATAAATACAATAAAGTAAATGAAATGTAATAAAATAAATCCGTAATAGAAAATGTGAGGAAAGAAGCCTATGTTAGAAGCCTATGTTAACACTTTTGAAGAAAATTTGGGTAGTGACCATATTGATGAGCATATTTCAGATGGAAGCGACGTGGATAACCAAAATATCATTGGAGTTAAGGTGGAACCTAGCACGTCTTCATCTCAAGCTTTGACTGATCCGTAACCTAGCACGTCTTAATCTCAAGTACCACCTGAACAACGAAAGCTAATTTCTTCAAAGAGAGTAGCTGCACAACAGAATCTTCTACTTCAAGCTACAAAAATGTTACGAACGTCAAAAAAAAGTTTCCGCGGCCCAAATTGGTGATATCATTGTAACACCTGGTATTTGAAAAAAAAAACTTTTTTTTAAGAAATCAGTAGAAAATGATTATGGAAGAGTCAACCTATCGTCCAAAAGAAAATCATCCATATCGGACCAACGACTTTAAAGATAAACACCATCAAACTTGTGCAACATTTTCGGTGATGCGATAATTTTTGTGGGGTGTGTATTACGCCAAAAAGAGATACAGATTTTGAGTTGCTTCGGACCATAAAACAATATTCATCCAAGATTTTAAAAATCCATGTGTACTTTGTTTCAACTTTATAGGCGAACATAGGAATATAGCCCAGTCAATGAATGCTTAAAAAGGGGATAGAGGGAAATGGAAGAAACACAATTTCTTGACGTTGCGTTCAAAATTCATTAATCTTGAAAAAAAATGGCTTGAGTTTTTTTGCCTTATTTGACTAGCTACTCGTTGGCCCTTCATCCTACGAAAAATTTAGTGCGGGGGATCGCTTAAATCTGGGAAATTATTTCTATAAAAGAAATCAAGTCCCTGATGTCGACCGTGGTCATACAAACCCTCGAAATGTATTAGCGGTTGTTGTTGGAATTTATAAAAATATTGTTTGCTAATTTATAAAAGCCTGAATCCTCTGGCTTTTATAAATTAGCAAACAAAAATGGCACCTTGAAACAGCTTTTCAGCCGTAATCAGTTCGTAATTTGTAAAGAAAAGTTACTTTCCATGGATGAGGTTTCGATTCAAGAAATGTCGCTAAGAGAAGGAGCGTGTGTTAATTCAAGAAATGAAGAGCAAGGCTATATACGTTGCAATTGCAAAAGGAAGTGTTCGACGGCTAAAAGCAGCTGTAAAAGCAATCGCCTTTTGTGCAATTCGAAGTGTCATGGTAGTTTAGGTTGTTTAGGCAAATAAGAATGTCATACATTTACATGGTTTTTTATATTTCAGTTTAAAAATTAAAATGTATGTGTATGTTTATTATATTGACATTACTTTAGTTGTGTTTCGTGATTTGCAATGTCGTACTGTTTGTTTTAAGTTCAACAATTTCCTTAAGTTTATTGGAACACTTTTCCAATGTCGTTTTAATAAATATATATTACCTATAATTTTATTTTTGTTTTCCTTTATTAAAAAAATGTTTCTTTTCAACATACACCATGAGTACATGTTGAATGTCAACATTAACCGGTGTAAGTTAGAAATAATGATATTTCATCAATATACGCCAAGCAACTTAGAGAATGTTGACATTCACCGGTGTATCTCGACATTCACCGGATTTCGGTGTTTCACAGTAACATATATATAGAGTATGATTAAATTGAAGTGAAATATTTTAAGAGGTAAATTTTCAGCAAAAAATAGGAGTGGTATTTCTTTATTGAAAAATGTTATATGCAAAGAAAATCCTTGACGGGTTAAAACTTTCTGATGAAAAATATTATAGGCGTTGGTTTTTTTACCCATTTGTAACAATCCCTTAAAGCTACAAAAACAGTCACAATTATTCATGTCATTTTATTAGTGCAAGTTGTCCGCCGAATTTCATTTTTCTAAATTCTTCCATAGTGGAGAAAGTAGATTTAAAGAAATCCCCAAAGGTGTTTTGGAAAAACATAAGTGAGGGACCGACCCCCTTCTCCCCCTATCGTGTAGGAGGCCTCCACGGACCAAGGAGAGTTCAAGGTAACAGCTCTAGGTGCTGTAGGCAATAATCCACGGCCTGCTGCCTCGCATACAATGCGGGTTCGCATAAACGTGTGCATCGCCTGGGCACCATTTAACTGCTCTGCAGGATGCTAATTTCAGTAAACCTCATACCGTTTACTCTTGTAAGCCCTAGCTATCATGTAGGAGGCCTCCACGTACCAAGGATAGTTCAAGGTCACAGCTTTAGGTGCTGTAGGGGAGAGCTAGGTTATGATAGGCATATTGGAGTAGTGCAGTACACGGTAGGCATCGCCAAGTGTGCTCAATAGCCCACTGACTGCTGCTCGGCATACAACGCGTATTCGCATAGACGTATGCATCGCCTGGGCACCATATGACCGCTCTGTAGGATGCTAATTGCAGTATAACTTAGGTTTTACACTTGAATGGCTTATCTATCGTGTAGGAGGTATTCACGTACCAAGGAGAGTTCAAGGTCATAGCTCTAGGTGCTGTAGGCGAGCTAGGCCATGATAGGCACATTGGCGAGGTGCAGGATACGGCTAGCCATCGCCAAGTGTGCTCAATTGCCCACGGACTGCTGCCTCGCGTACAATAGGGGTTACAGGAAATATATTTAAAAATGTTTAAAAAAGGTATTTTGGAAAACATAATAATATATGAAAGCCCCCTTAATTATTGCTGAAAATTCACCTCTTAAAATCATGATGCAAATGATTTATTTTTTATTTTATTTATTGCTTAGAAAGACCCTGCATATGGAAAATGCTGACATATTTCCTACTCTTTTACTTTGTGGTGCTGCTTTAACATGCTATATTGAAGAGACCGTTATACGAGTATAACTACAAGCCAAATACAAATATGACTTTATGTGGTGCTACATCTAGGAAATAACAGTATCTCATCTTGGTAGTTGTTCTTAAAAATGTCTGAACCGAAATCGAAATGTGTCCGATTTCTACAGGTATATTGCTGCTATTTATTAAACTACAAGAATATAGATTTTCAGTGCACAATATGGAGATATTATACTGCACATAGAATAATGCACTGTTGCACTAATGTACCTACTACCCAACAATAGCCAGCAACCCACTGCTATATCCACACACCAAACGCAATCGCAATATGCATGCCATGAACGGGATGCAGCTTAGGTTCCTTTAGTTGATTAATTGTTGAATACCCTGTTGTAAGCAGTAGCCATGTAGTATTAATTTTATTCATAACGGATATACGTATAGTGGTTATATTGGTAATATTTTGCTCTTTGGTTAAGCGTAGATGATTTAGGATCAGTAAGGTTAATTATGAATGCAATATCAGGCGGCACAGCACAGTAACGTAAAGATCCGGTTTATGAATAAATTACGGTATAGGGTAATGTGGGGCAAGTTGGGACAGGTCTTTCATTCTTTAACACTTCACAGATAAGAGAAAATTCTGGACTTAATCCTACGGACCTTATATTTTTATTATCTTTATTATATTTTTTTTAATTTTTAACAAAAAAAATGTAATATTTTTTGTTGGTGTAATTTTTTTCTTGAAATATAGGTTTATCCGAAATGGACCTATGGTGAGGTACATCTGGACATGCAGTGGGGTAGCTATGGACAAGTCTTTTAAAATTCAGAATGCATTTTTTTTTAAACAAATAAAAGAAAGTATATCATAATCAGGTTAGTTATTGAACATTATCACCATCAAAATCGACGTTGAAATTAAAAACAGTCTATTTCCAACATGTTGACTTTATTTTAAACAAAAAAAGTCAGTGGCTTTTGTTTAGGTAATTTTTTTTGATATATAGGTTTGTCCGAAACTGACAGTAGATATAGACGAGTGACGAGTAGATACAGACCAGTCATCTAAAATTCAGAATTTTTTAAATTTTAAATAAATAAAAGAAAGTGTTAATAGACAAGTTTATTGCACTTTATAACCAGAAAAATTGACATTGAATTTGAAAACTTGGTCTAAGTATTTCCAACACGTTGACTTATAGCGTGCAGCCGGACAAGTAGGCGGTAAATATGGACAAGCCTTTTTAAATTCCGAATTCATTTGTTTTATATAAATAAAACAAAGTATGTAATTGTAAACAGGTTTATTGGAATAACCATCAAAATTGACATTGGGAGCCCTATCTTTTATATCTTCTATATCTAAAGCGGAAGACACTTGCTTTATACCTTCTGATTAAATTCACGACGTAGGAGTCGTCATTAATACAAGAGTCACATGCATAACATACAAACCACATTAAAATAAAAATAGTTCCTAAATTTTAAAATGTGATTCTTTATTATAAATGAAAAGTCTTTATTATAAATGAAAATGAGTAGTCATTTTACACAAATCAAACTTAGGAATACGATTTAAGATCAGAGATATGTAAAAGCAATTCTGAAAGTAATACAACTTACCGGGGGTAAAATCTCAACCAATTATACGGGATCTACTTTACCCCTTACATAATCTCAGGAAACTATTCCCGTACGCTAACGACATCTGGTTACAAAATAAGAACCAAACATTTTACATGACATAAATAATAAACAATATTTGTGTTTGGATTGTGGGGTGGCCCGTTATACACATATGAAGAGAAAACCCCACAGAAAAACTCTTCTTAGGCTTAGATCCTTCATTCTCCAAAACAATAAAATTATGATATTTCTGAGATACTCTTCCTGTGTTAATTAGTTAGCTGCTCCTACGTTTTATGAAAGTATTACTCTAATATTATATTATCTTCGGGGTGATGCTTGGCTTTTTCCCCATTTGATTTGGTTTCGTAGCTAATGAATATTATACCGAATACTAATTTGCCCATACCGGAAACCAAAAATTAAGTGACACTTCCAACAACCAACTGACCCAAGGAATATCTAGTTATGATTTTACTGTCGAATCTTTAAGAGTCTTTATTTTATGAGACGTACCGCCGGGGAACCCCTATAGAAGGGACAATAATATTTTAGATATTTCACTTTTTGCAGTTTGGCGTCACACAACTGTTTGCCTTCTGAAATTTAGCTGTGATATAGTACTTAAAGAGAAAACACAATACAAGATAAATTGCCCATTTAATGGAGACCTTCTCAGAATTTTTGGCAATAAACAACGGACAAACGAATTTTGGGTCGATATCATACTTTAAAATCAAATAGCACTGATTTTAAAAACTACACCAATCTACCTCGCTTTTAGAACAGTTATCGATAACGAAACAAAGGCACTTGTTATCCGCATACATTTCCAACCAAATTTAACAACAAACGGAATACGTCAAATGTTAACTCTACTTTGTTTACAAGCAGAAAGCGGTATTTTATTTTTTAAGTATGTGGATTCTATCCGTGGAAGTCTACAAACCAGGCTGTATTTTTTCAGATTGACCCCCCAAGCCGCGGGGGTGTGGCATCGAGCGGCGGGAATCAAAATGGGAACAGCACCGGTGCCGGGGGGGCACATTTGATGGTCTCCAACGCAGCTGCGGATGAAGGCAGCTCTGATGACGCTAACACACCTCTACACTCCCCCAGGTCTCAGAATACGAGCCGGGAAGAAGACGACAGCTCCAACGCGAACGAGTCGGACTGTAAAAGTCCGAGTCAGAGGTGGGATATTCTCTTTATATTGCACTTGTATACTTGCCGGCTTGTCTTAGTAAAAAATTGTCACAGAAATATTACGCCCCAGTAGTCAGGAATCTAGCATCCAAAGCCTGAACACGCGGGAATAAAATTTAAAAAACAGATATTATACAGAATTATATGACGGATCAGAATCCAGGGGAAGCCACGTCGGCAAAGATATCTATGATGGAAACTTCATTGTTTTCATATTTTTTGTAAATTAAATTTCTTAAAAGTTTGCTTGTGGCCAAGTTCAAATCTCTGGATATAGGCGACCTGCGATTTTTACTCCAACCAGCGCTTCCAACTAGTAACTTCTTGCTAGTCAAACTGCAATTTGACAGAATAGACATTTTGTAGATTATAATTATTGTGTACTCTTAAATTATTAAATTGTCCCCGCTGCGGTATCATCATAATCTGGAAACGATTGTTGTGTAGTGGGCTGTAAAAAAAAAGGAAATAGCAGACCCTTTTTTTCCTAGCAGACCCCATTAAAGGACAAGACGAGATATTTAGTTAAGTAAAGTGAAGAGAAACTGGTAATTTCATTTCATGTTTACTCTTTACATGCATTTTATTAAAAGTGGGGACCAAATATTTTCCCCTTTTCTATGTTCCCAGCGGAAAAATGTGAGAAACTAATTTGCTTGAAACCAAAATATATTACTTTTTTTTCCATCTCCACTAATAATTATTGTAAATATTTATGTTTTCATACACAACACTTTCACTTCTTTGCACCTCACCACACCAAACGTCAAACTAGTTTCTTGTCTAGTGAGAACTTGTATGATTCACCGAGGGAGGCGCTCGCGATCAATATGTGCATGGCTGGTCGCCTATTCCTGTATCAGATCTCTTTTTACATGTTTTGTTTCCTTTCTTTACAAGCTGACATAAAGTACTGTAAGGAACCTTTTTACACTTTTCTCAGGACTCTAGATTTTCTCTCCTATGTGCATAGGATCTTGTTTTAAGTTGTTATACACATTTAAAGAAAGTTGTTTTGCTTGGTAGTCTAAAAATAAATGTTTATTTTTTTGTGAAGTTCCTTCTAAATCCTCGGCTAAATCTGAATTGTTGGATTCAACCTATGATTGTAACAAATTCATAGCAGGTTCGTTTTCAATATCAGGATCCTCATTTTTACAATAATTCGTCTCTAAGGCCTCGAAACTAGAATTATTCTCCCACAGTCTAATAATTAGAGCATTGTTTATTATAAACTATTACAAGAGTCTGGTTAGCAGTGAAACTCTGCGTCTCTGCGGGTTATACGATGCACCAAATAGTTAATTTAGCGTGTGGTTGCTACCATTCTTACACTCCTCAGAAAAACCAAGCCCGACCCTGC
The DNA here is from genome assembly GCA_964058915.1 of Tetropium fuscum. Classification (NCBI taxonomy): domain Eukaryota; kingdom Metazoa; phylum Arthropoda; class Insecta; order Coleoptera; family Cerambycidae; genus Tetropium; species Tetropium fuscum. The sequence continues at coordinate 2,332 of CAXKVY010005514.1, read as the reverse complement.
CTCGGTTTTTACTTAGGACGAGTCAACAATCCGATGCTTTTTATATGAACTTTTGGAACGGCAACAGTGTCATTCCCGGTTGTGCTTGGTCCGCGAAGCAATTCGTCGAGTATGTGATATCTGGGTTTTGTCCTCTCCCACATTTTTAAAGATAATGTCGTACTTTGGTATGTTTGTTGAAAGGGTGTAATTGATCAACAATTCATATTTTAAGCGATTTAGAAAAATTTTTGTTACAAATTTAGTGTACTTTAATAACGTACATGATGACTTCTGCCATAAAATGGATCCTTAGTACTCAACATTGACTAAGAAAAACCTAAGATTTCTTTTTTTTTGAAAATATTTGCTCTATCGGGACAAAATTATCTCCGTTTTCTTGCTTTGTCACAAAACTGAAAAGCCGGAAACTTTAATTAGCTCCTGATTTGCTTATAAGCCCTTTATTTGGTACGATTTCCATGTACTATGCAAAAATATAATGCAATATTGAAGTCCAAAAAAAATTTTGGTTTTTTGTTTTGTGTTTGCTTTTCCGTAATATTAGCAGACATCGCGCCCTCTGAATTCGGATCCGGCATATAATTCTTGATAATAATCATACTTTTAAAAAAATTACCCTCTAGTTCATATCCCATGACCGAATTATGACCTTTGTTGACTAGTCATAAATCACATACGTAATGTTTTCAAAGCATAGTTGTTATTAAAATTCTAAGTTATGAACGATCGATGCATGCTTGAAAATATTAGTTCGGTTCATAATTATCTCCAGCGACGCCGCGTACCTCGCATATTCCCGAGCAAGTTTGATAAATGTCCTAACTACTATACATTTATTAAGCGAGGTTCCCGTTACGTTGTGGAGCATTTTATATCGAGATACAATTTTACTTAAGTAGATTAGAATTTCCATAAATACGAATTTGTAGGTTCAGGGGTGGCTGGCTGCCTTCTCACCTTAATAAATCAACCATGTTAATGGTTTTTAATGAAACTTAGGGGTGAGTAGGCGGTAACTTTAACCTCCAAATCAATAATGTTAATCGTTTTCCGAAGCAGTTTTTCACACCATTATTAAAGAAATAGGACCTCTTTATTGGAACTCACTGGAAATTATTAGCCATTTATATGTGCGAATGTATTCCCTTAAATAAAATCGTGATGCACATGATGAAGAAATCGGTGATAGGGTTAACAAAAGTAATGCTAGGTGGCTAACAAGCAGCACAGACCCAATATCGAATATCGAATAATGAGTTTAAACTTGGGGCAATTATATGTCGCTATACGCTACAAACGGCTTATAGTCTATTATTTCCCTTGGGCAAAATATCGAGGAAAAACGCCATATTATGCTACAAGCATGAAACTCATGGTTGTAAAAAAATAATTTTAAAGGACTTGACCAAATTTAAGCGACTCGCATGACGCTCGCTACCGCAATTTTTTCAAAATGGCAGACAAAAATTTGACCTCAAACAAAACATCTTATTAAACAAAAAAATACTTTTTTTAGGGTTTTCCCATAAAAAATTGCATACGACTTATATAGCCCAGGCAACGAAGACCAAAAACGGCGAAATAGGAGAAAATATTCATGTAGAAGCCAATTTTGGCATAGCTATAGAGAAAGGTATCCTTAACAGCATACTAAAAGTACTGATAGGTGGGAGTGGAGATAATGGGATGGGGGCTCTAAAGGTCCCTTTTTTCAGTTTTTTGTTAGTAACTCGAAAACTAGTGACACTAGCGAAATAACGTTCATATACTAAATTAATGTACATACATTTATCTACAAAAATATCTTATCAACCTTTTCCTCTAGGATTCATACTGTAACAAAACGAATATCAGGAATTTTTTAAAATCATAGAAATATTCGGATAAAGGAAAACGGTAAACTCTAGGTCCATCTTCTACGAAATAATTCAAGAGAGTAATGTATTACAAAATATCAGTAAGGGGCACGTACTTGAATTAGGCACAACGAACTGTAACGCCGACCGGATCTTGGGTTCCTTTTCTTGTCAACGAAACTGGTCAGATAGAAAGTGGCATAAGAACAAAAGGTCAAACACGACGCGTATATGTATTGTCAAGGGGTTTAATTCCGAGAGGGACTATATGTAACGGACCTAGTACATCGTAAAATAGAAAAGCAACTAATATTCAACTTGACAAAAATATCGGCAGTTAAGTAATCGTACCTAATAAAAAAGAATTATGGCTTCGTCATGGAGACAAAACAAGCGAAGGGTCGAAAAAACAAACTTTACAAATAGCCTCGAGCAAATTCGATACGCTACGGGAATCGGATACGTTGCATTGT